>JAKUCV010002621.1:0-94784 GCA_028386065.3 Turnera subulata | reverse complement strand
TTCGTCGGTGAGCGTTTCGGACTCACCCCTCGCCTGCGGGGTTTCATCCCGTAGGATGAGATGTTTGTAGTGCAGGAACGTACCGGGCGAGCTGATGCGTACCCTCGGACAGGACTCGGATCCATAGATTGCATGTGTCGCATACAGTGTCTAAGTGAGTTTTGTTAAGTCTTCCGCTGTGCAATGTTATCGCTGTTATCGGGCCAATGGGCCAGTATTGTATTTACGATGTTCACTATTTTGGGCCGTTGGGCCGAGTTACTGTTGTATACACTGTATGCTGGTCTTATTCTGGTTGGGTTGTCACAGTTCCGGCACGTGTTTACTGTGTACGGTAAATACGGGTCGGGGCGTTTCACAATGCTCATAAAATGTAATTAATAAAAAGAATCTATTCTACCAAAAAAAATAAAAAAATCTCAAAGGTAGGAGCACATTTTGTTCTATAAACAAGTGGCAAGTTTGATTATTTTTTCTAAGTTGTTAGGGAACTACTTGATTAGCCAATCCACCCTATCTTTGTATTTTACTATTTTTTTTAACATTTTCCCTTATTTCCTTCTCATAACTATTTACTATGCATACAACTTCAACAATACTAATAACAAACGTACTTATTAATATATAAACTTTAGTTATTAGTTCTTGAAATCAAAACTAAATTTTAATGTATATATTATTTGTATGATGTATTTTGACTATTTACGAAGCCTACTTATTAGGCTCGACAACCGAAATAAATTATTATTGACATATACAACAAATTCATAGGTTGTGATCTCTACATTGTCTTTATAATATGGTACCGCAAATGTACTGTTGAATTTATTAGGTTCCAAATGTACTTCTTAAATTTTTTTAACCTATTTATCAATACTAATATAGGAAATATTAATTTGTCTTAAATGTCGTTAAAATTTAATATTGATTTACTTGTTTTAGTTATTGATGTCCTAATTTATATATTAAATTTGTACGATGTATTTTGAATGTTTAAGAAACCTACTTATTAGGCTTGAAAACCAAAATTAATAGTAAATACATTGAACAAGTTCATAGAATACGATCTTTACATTGTCTTTATACTATGGAATTGCAAACGTATCTATAAATTTATGAACCTACTTATGAATACGTATATCTAATTTATTAGGTTCTAAATGTACTTATCAAATTTGTAAAACCTATTTATCAATACTTGCATAGAAAAATGATGACTATGTTATTGATCTTGGTTCTTGAACATAATAAGTAAGTTTGATTAATAGTTCAAATACATTGTAAAAATTTAATATTAATCCATTTGTTTTAGTTATTAGATTTAGAAATCAAAAATAAATTTTAATGTATAGATTAAATTTGTATGAGGCATTTAAATATTTATTTAACCTATTTATTGTTTATAAGTGTTGCTAAAATGTTTCAAGGATTTTTTATGAGTCCATTAGTATATATCAAAATTGTTTTTCAGTTTGTTTATTTTCATGTTAATGGGCTTCTTTTATTGTTAAGGCGGAATTAATGATATTGCTCTTTCGGCTCTATATAGTTTACTAAGGCCCGAATTAGGTTTTATTATTTGGGTCTGTCTTTGTTAATTTACTAAGGCCCAGTTGTATAAAAGCCCAATTTTATGTGTTCCCTCTAGGTTTTAAATGACGCCTCTCTTTCCTGGAAGATATATATAATGTGTGTAGTGATAACGGTACAACAGTGCTAACGGTACATTCATTTCATGACTTGCCTTTTTGTCATCTTGCGTGTGTAATACCATGTTTTTTCCTTTCTCTTCCTTACTTCTTGAAGAAAAGTAACCGTTGCTCTTTGAGGAGATTGATCTCATCCAAAAGTTCAAGTCAAGACAAAGCATAAATTCAAGGGAGAAGTGGTCAAGGATGTGATGTGTTCATGAAGGATTGGAGGAAAGCTCTTAGGGGTTGTTGTTATCCTTTCAATCCACAACTCACAAAAAAAAGAATCGTTGTGCTGTCTTATTTGGGAGCCTATAGGAGTCTGCTCAAGATGCTGGAAGGGTGGTAGAAAAAGAGCCACACGTTTTTGTTGTTGAAATGCTCCAGGGGAAGATTTGTATTCCAGCCCACACCAAATCTTCTAGAAACAACCTTGTTTGTCCTCTTCACAATATAGCCGTTGCAAGCACTTAGGAGGGCCAAGCTAAGTATAAAAGCACATCCTCTCTGCTTATACAAGTCAAGAAAGCCAATTAGAGTACTGAGACATATCACCTTGAGCTTAAATTATTGATGCTTTACTTATGAGAGTTTGAGCTTTGCTTTCTTCATTGAGCTATACACCTTTGGGATATCTTTGGGGTTAATTGTATTCACAAAGAGTGAGTCACTCTTTGGGTTGTTGGAAAAATACACCTTGAGTAGGATTGGGAAAATTTTACTAAAGGGGAATAGGTTTGAAGCTTGATCCTTGAAAAGCTTTGGGTTTAGGTTTGAGAGTGAGCCTCAAGTTATAGTGATCAGCATTGCTCCTTCTATCAAGAACAGCCAGATATGTTTTAGAAATACCAAGAGTCCAATTATTAAAATTTGTACAGGGAGCACAACTTATGCAACCAAATTCCTCAGTATCAAAATCAAATGACAGGATGATTGTTTTTTGACTATTAGTCGTAGTCGTTGCAAGCCATTGTGAAGCTCCATTCAGAATTGTAGACATTTTGCGGAAAGGATGAGTGCCCAGAACAGTTGTTTCATTCCTCTTCCACGAGTCAGTGCTCAGGGAATAAACCTGAACCTGTTTTATACTACTGGCTTCAGCCATACCCCATGTTTTACAGTCATAAACAAGCCTTAAAATCCTATAATCGTTGTTCTTACGGCTGAATCCGAGCACAAGAGCGTGGGAAACCTTATCCTGATGCTGATCCCAACCATCAACATATGGTAATAGCACTGACTTGACTCTCCGAATTGAAGGTGTCCAAAGATAGACATTGCCACCATCACCTATCGCACATACTAATTGTAACGCCCCGATTTTTCGTTAATTAATTTTTATAGAATTTTCGAAAATTTTGGGATCTAATTTCCAATTATGCCCTCACAGAATTCACAGGAATTATTTTCTTGGTCTTAATAAATTTATTTCTAGTATGGTTCAATAATTTATTCCCATGTATTAAGTTGCTTTAGCATTTAATAGTGTTTTGGATTAAAACACAAGTTCGGGTGTAGTTTTGCCTAAAACTACGTAGTATTAGTAGAGTCAAAACTTAAAACACACAAAGGGATATGTTTTGACTTTTTGGGTTGACCAGAGGAGGGCTGTCAGTGAAGTGACGTCGTTTTGAAGCAAAACGACGCCGTTTTTTACTGGTGGAGCCCCAACCCTAGGGCTTGGATATAAATTCTTCTCTTTCTCTCCCTCTCTTCTCCCCACTTGCTCTCTTTTTTTTTTCCTGTTTTGGCCGCACCCCACATTTTCTTTTTCTTTCTCTTTTCTCACTTTTCCCTTCTGATGTTCTTTTACTTCTCCTCCCTGAGCGGCTGCTGCTTTCTTGTCGTCCTCCTTCCATTTGCTTCTCCATTGTAATTATGGGTTTGACTTACTGCCAGTTCTATTGGGTCTTTTTGTTCTGGGTTGGTACGATTATTATTGACGGTAGCCAAGTTTTCTTATGGTGAGTTTGGGGTTGTGGCCGTGCTGGAGTGGTTCACCGGTCGAGCTCGGATTTTGGTAATTCAAACCTTGGCCGAGCAGATTTTTTAAGGGTAAGAACCCTTTCCTTTCATTTTTATTTGGGCTCGGACTGTAGTGTGAATTGTGGGTGGACAAGTAAACATTTTTGTTGGTATTGTTTTGTAGAAATTTTGATTGGAAAGATTCCTCTAATGACTTCCCTGGGAACTTCTATAGTAAAGGGCAGAACCGTTTGTGTTAAGCTTTGGCTGTATTGTTGGAAAAGAAAAAAAAAACAATTGTATGTCTATTTATATATGCAAACGAACTAGTGACAACCATGTTAAGGAAAAAAAAAAAGTTAACTCTTGGTTCTGTATTTCCTAGTTGTTGGGTTTTGTGATAATCAACTACTATATCTCTTATGCGTAAATCATGATTTAAACGGTGCAGTCAAAAGCCAATTTTCCTGGGCAGGCTGGACTTATTCAATTTGATATTGGGTGGCACATGTAGTTTTGATTTTGGGGTCTTGGTTTGCATTAATGTGAATTTGAGTCCAAGTGTAGTATTGTGCATTACACGTGGGTTCTAGTGTTCTTGGTAATTTATTTCAATTAAGCCGTTATTAAACCTTTCTCAATTAAGAGTTGATACGTGTAGGCATATGCTTATGAACCCTTATATCTTTTGATCCCATTTAAAGTTTTACTAGTTACAGTTTATGGCTATTGAGCCAATAGCGTTCCGCTATTCGTATGGGTTGCGGTGGATTGAGGTCTCACCACGAAACTTGATTTCAATGAAATGGAATTTCATTATTATAGTCAAATGATGTATTTATACCTCCCTAAGTAATAAAAGTTTTCCAAAAGGGTCACAGGATGTTTCCACGAACCCATTTCACGTTGATTTTGAAATTTGGCGTTATGCCTCATACAATTGGAGTTAAATAATTATGCCTATGAATTTTATAACGGCTTTCAATTTTCATCTAGTGTCTTTTATAGAGTTGATTATTTGGGTTGGATCCTAATTCATTATACACCGACGTACATGAGGTTAAGGAATGTTAACAATATACTTAGTTGGCTAGTGCATACATGCATGCGTCTCTTGCTCACGTGGATTTGTATTGTAATTGTGTTTGGATTATAAATTATAGGAACCCGATAATATCGAGGTAGGAGACGGATTTATCTTCCAGGATGTTTCTAATGCTCCAGGTGAGGACTTATAAACCTTTGTATGCATTACTGCCTACAATGCTCGGTTAATTGTCTTGGTATATAAAGTGGTATTATTTGTTTGGCCTTGAATGTTGTATGCATGCTTGCCTGCTTTGCAGATGTTCTTGCTTGCACTTTGTATTTTATTGATGATGTCTCTGATGCAGTGTGCATGATTATATGAACTGTGTACCAGTGTGGTATAATATGCCTGTCGAGTATGACTTGTTTTGTGTGTTAAATAACGTGATATATGATTTTGTGGTTCGTGTGGTGGACTATGGGCTGGAGGCCCGGACTTGAGAATAAGATGTAAAATCCACACAAACCTGGACAGTCATATATAATGGTACACGAAACTCTTTAAGCATAATTGAGAACAAAATACTATAATAATTCTACTGTGGGGCTGTTGACCGGTTGGTTCGAGCGGGAAGTGGTACCTCTCGGGATTTCATGCGGTTTAGCATGTTATATGCGGTTTAGTATATGGGTCTTTTATGACCGGTTCTACCTCCCTCTTTCTACCTCCCCCTTTCTACCTCCCTCTTTCTCTCTGTTTGTCTCTCTCTCTCTATGATGATATTTCGGCTTGGGCCCTGATTGTATTTGGGCTTATGCCCTGGTTGTCTGATGAGAAGGGACCGAGCTCGACACACACAGTAGAGGGGCCTAATAAAACATTCAACCCTAATAACAATAAAGTACAATGATAATTAAGTGATTAAAGATAAGTGTTGGTTTGAAGTCTGATGATGACTTGTATTGTTCATTGTGACTTGTTTGTGCATTGTGGTTGTTGTTGCCTGATGCCGGTGTACTTGTAGTTGATTTGTATTTGTATACACTGGTTTATTTGTTTGCGGTGAGATAGTGGTTGGTCTCACCCCCTCACATTTTTACACAGGTTATCTGATCATGGATTAGAAGTGCATACCAGTAGGTGGCGGTGCTTTCCTCTCCTCGGGTCGGATCCATAGGGTGCATTACATTCATATTTGTTTATGTATTTGACTTCCGCTGCATACTCGAATTGTATTACTCATTGTATGATATATTGCGTAATTAAATGATGACTATCTTATTTGTATTGTGTCCCGGGAATGATAAGGGCAATTTAGTCATTTTATATTTAAATTCTATTTTTATTACTAAATTGGGACACGGGCGTTTCAGCGGGTAGCGAAGCAGGCTGTAGATCCTTGGGGATATTTTGATTGCTTTTGTGATCTTGTGTGCATAAGTCTGCTCCTTTTTGAGTCGGTTGTTGCATGGTCATATGCATTCATGTAGTGAGTCGTACTATGGATCCGGTGGAGGACACGCACCTGCCGAGGTCGGAGTGACCCGGTATTGTCATTGATATGACATGTTTTCCTTTACAGCTTAGGCAGTTGCAAAATGTTTTTTTTTGGTGGAATATCCACTGCTTTATTATAGTCGGTGTAGACTCTTACGTCTCTTGTCTGTGTGAGTACACTGTTGTTGCTTCTCCCTGTGTTGTTGCCAGAAGATGTTTTCCTACGGTAACATGTTTGATAGTTCCAGAAACGGAATTGGCCAATACAAGTAAGAACCATCGGTTTGCTTTTGGATGTTGTGTCTGTCAAGAGATGATTTGAAGTGATACTTGTGGATATGACTTTTGTAATTTTGGTGATCATGTTATTTGTGGTCTGATCTTGTTGAGCTTGAGGATTTGAATTTACTTGTGAAGCATCACGTCCCGAGTTCGATCCCTAGTGCTGCAGCATGGTAAAGGATTTAATCGGGCGGAGGGAGTGATGTAACAATACCTGAATATGGTGGGTCCTTCGGGGAGAGGGCCTTCACACTAATCCATGGTATGAACCAATTATAGTGAACCTACTTCTATCGCCAATGGATTCGATAGCTCCTCGTACTCTACCCCCGCCCGTGGTATGGGAGCATTAAGTACTACAAATCTGCATCGGTATTCATATGGCATCCCAAGCTTGACAAAATAGGATTCTCTGGAGGCGGCTCTTAGGGAGTGCAAGGCCGCGAAAGAAGGTTCGTATCGGATCGATTGGAGCCATGATTTAGAGACGCTCATGAAGCGAAACAGAGATTTCACTAGCAATTCTGACAGGATACACTCCACCATGTCGCTCGGGAAGTAGTAACTTTCATGATCAGTTCTTCTCCTCTTCTCCATCGAAGCTTCTAGGGTTTGATGAGACCTGTCACGGCCAGGAAGATTGCAAAATTAACGGAGAGATATGTACATATAGTTGGCACAAAATATAGCAAACTGTAGAAATAAGAGAATCCGTTCTCACCGGCTAAAGCGACGGGCCGACGGAAGAATTGATGATCAGCAGAAAAGAAAACAACACCGAAGATAGCAACCCTAAAGCAGTGTAATTACTTTTTACCCTTTTGAATGCTTTGTCAAAATCAGAAGATCACCTCAACTAAAAGTCACCCACCTATATTTTTTTGGTACATAAAACTCACCCCACCTTATTAAACCATCTATATTTTGTTTTGCACTTCTTAATTATATCATTAATATTTCTTAAATTTCCTTTAGTAAAAGTTAGATATATGTTATTGTTCCTTTAGTTGCTCAATATAAAAAAGCAACTAAACTAATCTAGATAATAAAAGAAGTCACTAGTACCCAATTAAAATATCCCCATATTATTTAATAATTATTTTTGTTGGGATCATTGGCATCTCTCAAAAGCCCTTTAGTGAGTTAGTGGTTGGAAAATTCTTGGCTCTAAATGTCACGGCGTGAGACTTATGTACATAAGTGTTATAATTAGAGTGAAACTGTGTACGGACCTAGTTTGTTAGTTGTTAGTCTTAATATTATTTTTCTAACCTAATTGTATTGGACCTAGGCTTGGATATGTATTTTAGAGAATTCCTTACATATGTACCTTATATAAAGATAACGTGAGAAGAGGCTAGGTGTGTATTGTTACTATAATCTTTTAATAATAATAACACAAATATTTTTCCAAATTATTTCTTCTCTTAGTATTTTATTCCTCCCACTACTTGATTCTCTATCATGTTTGCGTGTGTTTAATGGCGGAGTTAGATATAATTTTTAGAGGGGGCCAATATGTGTATTAGTAAGGGTTGATGTGAGACAACAAAATTTAGGAGTCAAATATATATCACGATAGGAATTATATGAGAAAATTAAAAGTCTAGGGATCTCGTAAGTACATCGCAGTAGGACTTATATGTAAAAATTAAAAAATCATGAGGGGCCATGGCCTCCCTCAGCCCACCTGGGCCACCGCCACTGCGTGTGAGCACTCTTGCCCCGTGGCATATAAAATGCCTTTATATGCCCGTGTGAGCACTCTACCCCAGCTCGAAGCGAATTGGACTTGGCCTACCTCACGTTTATATTTATTCTTTTTTTTTTGCCTTTAATTAATATATTTTATTGCACGAATCACACATTACACTCCTTTCACAATTGTTCCTCAAATACCGGCCAGACTAAACAAACTACTACTCCTAATAACAATACCCCGAAACTAAAGGAATTATAGCAAGTTAAGAATATCCACTTTGGTGCCAAAAAGAAAAAACAGACAACAAAGCAACCCTAAAGTGTCAACAAAGGTTGGCTTAGTTGGTTGAGGTTCGGTTAGTACACCCATTAGTTTTAGATTTCGAACCCTATGGACCGTCCTTCTGAGCGGTAATCTATAAATACCACTATAAGCGGTCGTTGAGTTCAGTGGTTTAACTACTTTCTATCCTTTTTAATGTTTTGACAAAATCAAAAAGATCACCTCTACTAACGGTCAGCCTATAATAAACCCCTTAATATTACTAACAAAAACTTATCAAACCATCTATATTTTTTATTTATGTCTTAATTAAATTGTTAATGTTTTTTAGGCTTTTTTTTATTTTTTATCTTTCGTTCGGAGCTTTGCCCCGACCAATCCGAATTTGACATGGGTTGCACACCTAGTTGTGGTGGGTAAGTCTCCCAATGGAATTTTTCGCATACACGAGAAATCGAACCCGAGAACTCGCTTAAGCAGAATCAAATCACTTGCCACTTGGACCAATCCTACATTAGTAAGGCTCTTTTTTTAAAAAATTAATTTATGTTATTTTTTTTGCATAATATAGAAAGGCAACAAAAGTAATGATGATAATAATAGAGATCAATAGTAAATTAAAGTATCTCCATATAAAAACTTTGTTTCATAAATCCTTTTCTTATCTAGTTATATTTAACGATGGAGTAATATATAGAAGCCAAATAAGAAGTGACCCAACAATTTTAAAGAGCTCTAAAAAGATGTATCTAGCCTTCCTAGAGGTAATAAATGAAAATTTTTCTATTTTTCCCTCTATACTAATAATAATTACAGTAGAGTTTTTTTTGGAAATGGTGAGGAAATAAAATCGGCTAATGAGTCTTGCATATTTTTCGGAATGAAGGGAGTATTCATCTTCTCCTCCTTCCCTCCGTGTCGGCGACCTTTTTTATCTCTGGATGGGTGCCTCAACCGAGTGATAGTGCTCACCGAACTCGTGACCCTCTACTTATCCAACATAGACTGGTTTCATCATCCACATTGCAAATAGCAATAACATTAGTTTTAGATGCCGAAGGGTGAATATTCAGAACAAGAGTGGAGAAAGCAATTTCTTTCTAGCCATGAAAGTGACTAAGAGTAGTGACAATTGTATGTAATGACTTTAGGAAAAATATGGAGTATTAAGAGGTTTTGATGAGCATGAAATTATACATGAGAAGAGGCTTGTCTTTGGAGCAATTTTTTTTTTTGATTCTCCATCCGGTATCCGGAGCTTTGTTCCGATTAATCCAGATTCGACCCACGTCGCGTACCTGGGTATGGTGGGTGAGTCTCCCAATGGGAATTTTCTGCATACACGAGTACTCGAACCCGAGACTTCGCTTAAGCAGAACCAAGTCACTTACCACTTGGACCAACCCCACATTGGTTGTGTTTGGAGCGATTTAAGTATACAGTGTCCCGTACAGCACCGCTGTGCCGTACAACGTCCTTACAATGTGCTGTCGACTAGGATTTTATTTATAATAAAAGCTGCACCTATTTTATAGGGAATTTAGAGAAGAATACCAATTGAGGTTGGTTCAAGTGGTAAGCGACTTGTTCCGCTTAAGCGAGGTCTCGGGTTCGAGTCCTCGTGTACGCAGAAAACCTCATTTGGGAGACTCACCCACCATTACCTAGGTGCGTCACCCGAGTCGAGCTGGATTTAGTCTGGTGCCTTTGATGTCCTTAAAGGTAGACTGGCTCGGGATACCAGTGGGAAACCAAAAAAAAAAAAGAGAAGAATGCACCTGGGCACTCCCAGCAAGGAGAGAAGATCTAGATTTTGAATTAAAGAGGATTTCTTAGAACTAAAATATTAGAGTTTTATAAAAGGAATAAAGTGTTATATTTTAGGAGAAAATCCTAGATATAAAAGGATCTTTTTCTCCTGCGACCAAAACAACTTTTAGACAGAAAAAAAAGTGAGGATTTTGCAGAAAAAAAGTGAAAGAAGCCAAGAGGAGAAGTCGACTTTTGTCGACTACTTTCTCGATTTTGCAATCATGTTTTCTATCATTTTTTTTTGTTCTTTTCTCTAGTTCTATAAATTAAATTCTTACCTAGCTCTTGGGATGTAACTCTTGTAGAAACTTCTAGATAATTATTCAAAATTGGATTTTTATTTATTCATTATTACTTGATTTATTTTACAGTGTGTTGTAACAGTGTTATTGAATTGGTCACTTTTTATCACTATCTTAGACGACCGAGTGAAGAACCGGGAGGTGAAGCTAGGAAAACTGAAACGACTGTAGTAAACCTTTAACCTATTGATCGCCGAGAGAGACTTTAGGTTAATTGAGGATCACAGCGCCTAGCACAGCATCACTACACCCTAGGACAGGGTTACACTAGCGAAAGCAGGTTATAATTAATTTAGGCCACGTAGCCATTCAAGCAAGACGATTAGACAACCAAATTTGGATAATTGCTAGATTACTAGACACTGGTAAACCCCGGACGACCTAAGATTCCATCTAAATAATTTATATTATTTTAATTTCATATTTTTATTATTTTCATTTTATGTCATCACTCTATTCTCTACTCTTTACTATTTTATTGTTATTTCTAGCCTATTCGATCAATTGCTAAGGCCACTGTTGTTTGCGCAGTCCCTATGATTTGATCTTGTGTACTACAACATACTGTATACTTGCAGTACTTTATGTGAACAGGTTTTATAGGATAATTCAGCTTCAATGGAGCTATGATCTATCTTCAGGGGCAGATCCAGGTGGTAAGCAGGGACCAAGCCCCCTAGATTCGTTTTCTTATATACTATTAATTTGTATGTAAATATCACAATTCATGGCGTGGCCTATTGGTGTGGCTCCCTTTGTTGTACACGAGATCAGCAGTTTGATCCCAAGTGCCTTCAAATTTTCTGGATCCACCATGTGATTCCAGTTGCAGAGAGAAAGATTAAGCATGATGTTCCACTTGCCGCTAAACTTTGTTGCGCGATTGGAGCTATGATGATACTGCAAAAAAGGGGAATAACATAGAAACTTTCCTGTGCTTTTGGGGGTATGGTGATTCTGCAAAAAGGGGGGATAACATAGAAACTCTATCATGATCATAACAGAAGCAGATTTTTCAGAACTCCCTAGACCAGGAAAAACAACAATGAGTAAATTATGTAAGTAATAATTTAAAAAATTTCTCATCTCTAGGCTTTTAGCATGAACACTCTTGTGGGTACTTGGATGCAGCCAAAGCTCTCTCTACTGGGGTTACCATTCATTGCATGGAGAGCTGCATCAATGCTCAGTTTTAAAGAATCATAACTATTGCATCCAAACCCACGGGACTTCCCAGTTTCAGGATCTCTCATTATCCTGAAATAATTGAACGGATTAATTAGAGCAACTGCCTCAATAGCATTATGTCATATATTTTGCTTCATGTAGTTTCAGTCCAATACAGTAGCTATACACTCCCTGTAAAACTAATAATGAAACACAAACTAAGTATCGCTCAAGCAGCAATATTGGATATTTTCCTGCCATGGTTTTATATGCAAATTTTGTGATAATAAACATAAAGTGTCATATTATATGAATTGGCAACATAATAACTAGTAACAACATCATATTTTTTTGATACTAAATAACATCATATTACCTATATATATGTCAATAGTTTGAGCTCACTTGTTCCTGAGATAATCTTTGGCAATAAACTAAAAAGAAAATAAAGAACCAGAATAATCAGAAAAGCTACTGAACTAGCGTCTACTCATTGCTTCTGCCCCTCCCTGGGCAATCCACCATAGGGCCAAAGTTAAATTCTCTGTGTAAGGTACTACTCTCCCCACCCATCCCACTGACGGCAACTCTTGGATGAACCCATTCTCGTCCACCATGTAAAGCTTCTCTCCTGTAAAACCACTGAAGAAAGGCTCTCCATTGTTTCCTAAACCCACATGACTACGAAAATTCCAATGCTGTAAGGTGTGCAGTTTCATCCAGGAACCTTCATCACCGTACTCTTTCAATACCCAGAAGTTGTAGTGATCAGCACCGATCCCTCTTTCAAGGACAGCCAGATATGTTTCAGAAATACCAAGAGTATAATTATAAAAACATGTACAGGGAGGACTACTTATGCAGCCCAATTCCTCAGTATCAAAATCAAATGACAGGATGATTTTTTTTTTTACTACTAGCAGTACTCGTTGCAGGCCAATACGAAGCTCCGTTCAGAATTACAGACATTTCGCAAAAAGGATAAATTCCCGGAACAGTTGTTTCAATCCTCTTCCACGAGTCATTGCTCAGGGAATAAACCTGAACCTGTTCTATACTACAGGTTCCAACCATAAACCTTAAAATCCAATAGTCATTGTCCTTACGGCTGAATCCGAGCACAAGAGCGTGGGAAACCTTTCGCTGATATTCCCAGACACCACCATATGGTAATAGCACTGACTTAACTCTCTGAAGTGAAGGGTCCCAAAGATAGACATGGCCACCTTCATCTCTCACACAAACTAATTCGGAGTATGAACCAATTAAAGTTACCCTAGTTGTCTCTCCGAATGGATTCCATAGCTCCTCGTACTCCACCTCCACCCGTGTTCCGGGAGCATTAAGTACTAAAAACTTGCACCAGTGTTCCCATGGCGACCTAAGCTTGACAAAGTGCGTATGAACAAGGTAGGATTCTCTGGAGGCGGCTCTCTAGGAGTGCAAGGCAGCGAAAGAAGGATCGTGACGGATCAATTGGAGCCATGATTTGGAGAAGCTCATGAAGCAAAGCAGAGATTTCACTGGCAATTCTGACAGGATACACTCCAATATGTCTCTCGGGAAGTAGTATCCTTCATCAGTTCTCCTCTTCCTCTTCTCCATTGAAGTTTTTAGTGTTTGACGACGCCTGTCGTGGTCGAGAAGATATCGAAACGGATAGATAATAGTCACAAAATATAACGAACTGAAGAAATAAGAGAATCCATTCTCACCGGTTAAAGCGACCGACCGACGAAAGAATTAATGATCAGCAAAAGCCCTAAAGCAGGTTATGTTGGGAAGTAAATCCGGATAACAGTATACGCAGCAAAATAGATATCAAATTAATTATCCAACAAAAACTTCCCTATCAACTGAATACCAAGGAAGCAATCAAATTGAAACAAAATAATATCAACAAGAAAACCAATCAACAACCACAAGAGAACCAAATTTTTACGTGGAAAACCCCTTCAAATCGAAGAGTAAAAACCACGGGACCCAAGGTCCATCAAAACAGCTCTACTATATTAAAAGTATCTTACAAAACCTCCCATCAAAAGGTACTAATAGCTCCACCAAATAAGAGTGTAGATAACAACACTACAACAAAGAACAAAAAGAGTTACAGAGAAATTCACCAAAAGCTGCAGCTGAATTTTGACCTCCGAAAGTAACAACTCCACTACTCAAATTCGATCTTCACCGTTCAGACTGTAGATAAACGTGTCTGGAACCTCTTGACAAAATTTCAGCTTGATCCAACGGTTAACAAAATGGAACATGGCTTTGAATAAAGCTAGGCAAAATAGAAAAAATTGCCACAAAACCTGAACTTTCTCTGATTACGAAAAATTTCTTATCTATAGTGTTTTCTGAAAACCTAAACTTATTTTCAGACTTAGTATAATATATATACCAGGTATAGTGGGTTCTATAGATGGGCCAATCCATATTGGGCTATTTTCCACATAGGAGGGAAACCCAAAAACCCAATAATTCTCCCCCTTCCCGACTATGTGGTGGAAATCGCCATCCCGGCGACTGAACAACAATCTTTAAAATTCTTCTTCAGCAGAGCTTTTGTCATCATATCAGCACCATTGTCATCTGTATGTATCTTCTCAAGCTCAAGTAGTTTAGAATCCAAAACATCTCTAATCCAATGACATCTAACATCAATATGTTTAGACCTTCCATGAAAAGTAGAGTTCTTGCTAAGATGAATGGCACTCGGACTGTCACAATGCAACAAATACCTCTGTTGTGTAAAACCAAGCTCTTGCACAAACCTCTTCATCCATAGCATCTCTTTACTTGCTTCAACGGATGCTATAAATTCTGCTTCAGTAGTAGACAAAATTCTTTTTCCCAAAGAATTCCCGCAAAAAAAAAAGCCCGACGAGTAATCTACTTAAAATTAAAGGGACCCTCCCTGCACAAAGCAATACACTTCTGCAATCTAGATTGCCAAGCAACTGCTCCCCCTGCAAAGGTAATCAAATAACCTGAAGTAGATTTTCTAGTGTTTAAATCTCCAGCCATATCAGAATCAGTGTAACCCATTAAAGTAGGCTTCCCTGTTCCAAAACAAAGACTAAGATTAGAAGTACCACAAAGATACCGCATAATCCACTTCACAGCATTCCAATGCTCTCTCCCTGGATTAGAAAGAAATTTACTAATTGTACCAACTGCATGAGCAATATCAGGTCTTGTGCAAACCATTGCATACATCAAACTGCCTACTGCTGATGAATAAGAAATCTGTGACATATCGTCCTTCTCTTGCTTACTAGAAGGACAATGCTTCTTACTCAACTTAAGATGCACAGCAAGGGGTGTACCTACCACTTTTGCTTTTTCCATTTTGAATCTTTGGACCCACTTTTCAATGTAGCTTTGTTGTGATAGCCATAACTTCCTTGTTGCTCTATCACGAATAATCCTTATCCCAAGAATCTGCTTTGTTGGTCCTAAGTCTTTCATGGCAAAAGACTTGCTTAACTCTTATTTCAACTTGTCAATTCGAGAAGCATTCTTACCAACAATAAGCATATCATCAACATAGAGCAACAAAATAACAAAGTCATCATCAAAGAATTTTTGCACAAAAATACAATGATCAAAAGAGGTCTTCTTGAAACCTTGCTCTTTCATAACAGAATCAAATTTTCTATACCATTGCCTAGGAGCTTGCTTCAAGCCATATAAACTCTTCCTCAACCTGCAAATAAAATTCTCTTTACCCTTGACTTTGAATCCTTCTGGTTGCTCCATGTATAATTCTTCTTCCAAATCACCATGAAGAAAAGTTGTCTTTACATCCATCTCTTCAACGTCAAGATCAATACATGCTGCCAATCCCAAAACAACTCTGATAGAGGACATCTTTACAACTAGAGAGAAAATTTCTTCAAAGTCTATACCTTTCTTCTGGCTAAAGCCATTGACAACTAACCTAGCTTTGTACTGTGGAGTAGTAATTCCACTTTCGTGCTTGACTCTAAAAACCCACCGATTCTTCAAAGCTCTTTTATTCGTAGGTAACTTAATCAAATCAAAGGTATGATTGTCATGTAAGGATTTCATCTCATCCTTCATAGCTTCAAGCCATTCCTTCTTCTGTTCACTCTCCATGGTTTCTTTGAAACATTCAGGTTCTCCCCCATCAGTCACAAGCACATACTGACTTGGTGGATACCGTGAAGAAGGCTTTTTCACTCTAATAGATGTCCAACGAGAAGTTTCTGCAACTTCCTCAACTGTTGCATCTGTCTGTACTAGCTGTTGCTTATTGTCAACATCATCTACTATATCGTCAAATAAATGTGCACCAAGCTGTTCCTCCACTGGATCGTCAAACACATGTGCACCCTGGTTGTAACGCCACGATTTTTCATAATTTAATCATGAAATTTTTGGAATTTTTAATTTCAATTTTACCCTCGAGAATTTTCTAGAGTTTTGGACCTACTGGTATTTAATTAGGGGTGGCAAAATGGGTGTCCGTGGGTACCCATGGGTTGGGTCATAATGGGTCATACCTATTTATACCCATTTATCCATTTATGACCCATTAAAAAATTTAAATAGATATCCAAACCCATTTAGACCCATTTAATGTGGGTTACCCATTTATCCATTTAGACCCATTTAATTTGGATATATCTATTTACTCATATAATATTAATACTTAATATATATTTTTAACATTTGTATTTCAAATTTTTTAACTTTATGAATATTATTGCGACCGAGTCCATATTAACCCGGCATAGCCAATACGAGCCTAGCTAGGCGCAAACGAGAAGTGCTTGGTCTGGTTTAAATTGGCCTATATGAGCCCAACTAGGTCTGCATGATTTGGGCTATGTTGGCCCAACTAGGCCCGACACTGGGCCCATATAGGCCCACATCTGGCCCGACTAGGCCCACATGGATTGGGCCGGGACGGGCCCAAATAGGCCCACCCGAGCAAAATCGAGCCCATATTGGTTGGGCCAGGATGAGATTACTAATACATGGGTTCATGGATATCCATTACCCAACCCATATAAACCCACTATTTTATGGGTTAAATGGATAAAATACCCAATTAGACCCATATAAAATTGTACTGACCCATTTATACCCATTACCCAATTATCCATGGGTTAAATGGGTAACCCATTGGGTACCCAACCCATCTTGCAACCTCTATATTTAATTACCTCAAATAATTAAGTTTTATGTTTGGGTTCCTTCTTAATCGAGCCTTCGTTGGAATTAAATCGGATTTTGGGTTGGAACTTAAGCTTTGGTGTAGGTTTGTCAAAACTACGTCATTTCGAATCTTTGGAGAAGAAAAAAAAATCTTATATTGACCGGGCAGGGTGGGGTTGACCACGCCTAAGCCGAACGACAGGTCGTTCAGCTTGGCCGGCCAAACCCTAGCCAACTCTTTTCTCTTCTCCTATTTTTTTTTCTTTTATTTCCCTCTCCCTTGTTCGCCGCCACTCGCTCTTTCTCTCTCGCCTCTTCTCAAACCGTTCTCTCTCTTGCTTTGGATCTACCGCCGCTACACGTCGCTGCCCTCTTCGTCTTCCTTGCTTCGCCGTGAGATAGGGGAGTTGGGAGCGAGGAGACCGAGGCTCAGCTAGAACCTGTGTGCGGAGGACTCGAGGCTCGACGAGGCTGAGTCACCGCCGCCGTCGGTTTCTAGTAAGCCTCCACCTTCGTCTCCTCTTCTCTTCTTGCTTTTTGGTCGATAGATTTTTAATCGGGCGTTTGTCTCTTTGTGGTGGTTGGTGTGTGTATTATTGTGCTCGGGATGGCGGCGGGTCTGTGTGTGTGCCGTGTTGTGTTGGTTTGTTGTGGTGGCGGGAATGGTGTCTTGACGGTGGCCGGATGCGGTGTTGTTTCGGTAGTGTGGTGCTCGGGTGTGTGTGTGTTATTTCCGGGCAGAGGAGTGCTTCTCGATGGTGCTGTGTGTGGTGGTCGGTGCTGTGACGGTCAGTACTAAGGCTCGGGTTCCGTGGTTGAATCCGTGAAGTCGAATACGGGTTTTGTTGATTCTGATTAGGATCTAGACTTCCTTTCTCCTCCTTTCAATTCGTTAGTGTTTTGTGTTTTTTTGGGAATAGTGTTGTGAATGCCGTGTTGTGATCTGTTCGGGACAGTTTACGATGGTTGATTGTTGGGACTATTGTGCTGTTTGCAAGTTCGGGTTGCTGCTCCGGCGAGGCTTGATAGGTTTTCGGCGAGGGGTTACTGTTCCGGTGAGTAGGAGTTAATTTCCGGTGGGGCGGAATCTTCTTTGGCATCCACGGTATTGCCCCGACGATGTGTTATTTGTTGTACACTCAAGGCATGTACTTTTAATTCCGGATTGGGTTATGTACTAATTTGTGTTTAATAGAAACCGAGAGGGGTGAGTGAGTAGCACATGGACGGTTGTCCGATACGGGTAGAACCTCTAGGACGGTAACCCTGGACTCGGGCAATAACCTTAGAACGGGAGTTGGAGGAATCAGGCCCAGGCCCAATCCTATGTTATAACTTGGACTTAATTGGATTTAAATGAGAGATGGGCTTACGCCCAAGGACATGTATGGGTAAATGGTAGATTTAAGGATGTGGGCTTAGGTCAGAGATAAGGATATGGACATAGATGGTTTTAGGACCTACAGACTTAGGCCCGCGACATTGGCGTTGTTGTTGGTAAAAGAGAATAGACCTTGGGCTTGATCTTGTATCTCTTTTACAACGAGTTAGTTGGGCCGGGTTTAAACGAACTGTTGCATCACATGAGCATACATGATTTGTTTAATGTGGAACATCTTGTGAAATATGGTGTCTATGTGTATAGGCACGAGACATAACTCAGAAGCGGCAGGGACTAGTGGTGGACAGACAGAGCGCCATCATAACTGAGGTGACTCTATAAGACTTATATGCTTGTATGCGAATACTTGTTGGTATGGTTAGTCAGTGCTACTTGTTAAGTGTATTGCATGTTGTTGATTGTGTTATGCCTGTGTTTATGTGCTGCGATGACTTAATGATATCCTATGAGCTGATATGCCATGTTTATGGTATGTGTGCTGTCTTGCCAATATCATGTGAATTATATGAGCCTTAAGCTCGGTTTAGAGACTATTTTTGGTGGCACACCACCTGAATACGCTTAATGAGAAACACCTCTTAAAGGCATAACTGATAATATATGACTCAGAATAATATAAGTCCTACTGTGGGGCTGTTGACCGGTAGCACCGAGAGGGAAGGGAGGGTACCCCTCGGGTCCTGTTATTTTTAGTGAATTGCATTCACAGAGACGGTGACGAGGGAATTGATGGGTACGCCCTCGGTTAGTATATTAGTGGGAGTACCCCTCACAGAGCTGGCGCCTTGGGGATTTGACGGGTGTACCCCTTGGTTATTTGTTATTACTCATTACTTTGTCGGAACTTACCCATTCCGGTGTTGATACTTATACTGTATATATATGACTATATTTGGGCTTACGTCCTGGGGAGCTGGCCAGTCGCTACCGCGCCTGACGCACATAGTAGAAGGCCCTTAATAATGATAAGAATGTAATAACCAGATAATTCACCTAACACTCGTATGTGTGGTATTTGACACATGTTGATTGTGTGTGTATACTTGTGCTCGTGGACTTACTCACCCTACGAGCCTGTCTTCGTGTGCCTGTATGTTTGTATTATATTGTACATTGAGTAGGCGACTCATATAAATCGCCACCGTGGTTTTACAGATCATTTGTAGCTTGTTGACGGTTGCTCTTACCTCGGGTATCAGACTCTTGCATTTCAGCAGGTAGCTGCGTTTCCTTCCTGGTGGATCCATAGAGTTGACTCATATATGTTCTACACTTGTCATTCACATTGCTGTTATTTTTTCCGCTGCGTATTATTGTCGGGATACCGTTTTGGTCTCTTGGATTTTGATCAGTTGTTATTCCGATAGTTTTAACCGGTATTACTTTGGCTAGATAAGCCTGGTTTATATTTGACTTTTGTATCCCGATGTTTATTTTTAGTTACTCTGAGGTATTGAGTTGATGTTTTTACATAGAGTTTGGCATCCCTGGTTTTAAGGGTATTTTGGTCATTTTATAATTGTGTATATTTTGTGATGTCGATTTTGGGATGCGATCGTTTCAGCTTGGTAGCGGAGCAGGCTTTAGGTCTTTTGTGTTTTCTAGCAAGTGTCTGTTGTGATTGTTGTGCATAAGCCTGTTCCAGTTTTATGTCAATTTTGTAAACTGTTTTTGACAAGTTGCATTCATATAGGCGTCGACATGGAACACCAGGATCAGCACAATCCTAAGGGGCGCACCCCTAGTCATGTTTCTGACAACATGTCGGTGTTGCAGATTCTCGTTGGGCAAGGGAACGATAACGGGGTGCAGGATGATGCAGCAGGAGGACAGGTTCTTGCTGGACAGGGGAACGCCAATGCAGTAGGGGGTCGATCTACGGGAGCTGGGCAACAGAATGTAGTACCTCCTGGTATGGACCCAGCGATGCTGCAGCAGTATCAGGCTTTTCTCCAGTGGCAGCAGTTTCAGCAGTTTCACCAGCATCAACAAGGGGCACAGCCGGTGCCTGCTGCAGATCCCACGGTGGGTAGCTTGGAGAGTGGCTACAAGCACATAAGTAAGTCGGGGATTGGTGAGTTCTCGGGCGAGGACAAGGTGGAGAAGCTGGCAGATGTTTGGTTCAGACAGGTGGAGAATGTGAAGGAAAAGTTCACATGTTAGCCAGCGTCTGGGGCAAAGTATGTGGCCCACATGTTCACTGGTTATGCTCTGACTTGGTTGCAGGAGCTGGTGGCAAACATGCCTAAACCAGTGGTGATGCCGTGGGAAGACTTCAAAGAGAGGTTCTATAAGGAGTTCCTTTCTATCAGTTATCGGAAGGAGCTGAAGAAGCAGTTCTTTGAGATCATACAGGGGGATGATGAGTCAGTCACTGCATTTCGGATTCGGAATAACACTCTTCTCTCATATGCCAGGGAGTTTATGCCAGATGAGGAGACCAAGTGCAGACGGTTTGTGAATGTCCTACGCCACACCGTGGGGACACCTATGGCTAGTGAGAGACACAAGACCTGGGATGCAGTTTGTGAGGCTGCAGTGGACACGGAGAGGATCATCTTGGCAGCACAGTAGGCTCGAGCAACTGGACAGAAGAGTCGTGATTCATCTTTTGCAGACAGTGGTAGTCAGTCGAAGAAGCAGTATACAGCTTCTAGTGGTGGTTATTCAGGTGGTTCTTCTTTCCATGGGTCTAAGAAGAACTGGGGAGGTGGCTACCGAGCCGGATCAGGTAGATCATCAGATGGTCAGTCGCTTCAGGATGTGTCCCGTGGACAGGATGTTTCAGAGCGCCCTCCACTCAAGTGCTGGGGTTGTGGGAAGTTTGGGCATATCAGGCCCAATTGTCCCGAGAAGTCTAGTGGTGGATCTCAGTACACGGTTCAGAGTTCTGTAGCTTCGGGCTCAGGCAAGGGCAATGGTTACAGAGGTCGTGGTCATGGTAATGGATTTGGAGCCAGAGGTGAAGCGACGCAGGCGGCTACACCTCGAGTTTATGCCATCACCAGAGAGGAGGCTACTAATGCTCCAGAGGTCATTGCAGGTATATTTATGGTTTTTGATCATCGTGCACATGCTTTGGTTGATCCAGGCTCTACACATTCCTTTATTTCACGTGCATACATGACTAGACATGATTGTGATGATGATGACCTAGGTAGACCCTTGAGAGTTCGGTTACCTACGGGTAGTATAGTTGGTGTGGATCGGGTATGTAGGAATGTATCCGTTGAGTATGATGGTGAGTGTTTTCCCACTGATCTTAGTGTTATGGATTTGAGTGAGTTTGATGTGATTCTTGGCATGGATTGGTTCGAGACACCAAGATGTGGTATATTGCCGAGCCAAGGAAGTGGCCTTGTGTTCTCTTTTAGGGCGTAGATTGGTGTTTGTTGGGGAGTAGAGAGCTCTTTCTGCATGTTGTATATCAGCCATGCAGGCTTTCAGGATGATTCGGGAAGGATGTGATGCGTTCCTTGCGCATGTGGTGGATTCTACGGTACCAGTGCCGGGTTTGGAGGATATCCCAATAGTGAGGGAGTTTCCAGATGTCTTTCCTGACGAGTTACCAGGTTTACCTCCGGAGCGTGAGGTTGAGTACAGAGTGGACTTGGTACCGGGAGTTGCTCCTATCTCTATTCCACCATATAGGATGGCTCCGACTGAACTTCAGGAGTAGAAGAAGCAGTTGGAGGAGTTGCTAGTAAAGGGTTTCATTAGACCGAGCACTTCACCTTGGGGTGCCTTGGTCTTGTTCGTTAAAAAGAAGGATGGTAGTATGCGGACGTGTGTGGACTACAGGCAGTTGAACAAGGTGACTGTAAAGAACAAGTATCCGTTGCCTAGGATTGATGACTTGTTTGATCAGTTGCAGGGAGCATCTGTGTTCTCAAGGATCAACTTTCGATCCGGATACCATCAGGTCAGGATTGCAGAACAGAACATACCAAAGACTGCTTTCCGCACTCGGTATGGTCACTATGAATTTGTTGTGGTTTCTTTCGAGTTGACAAATGCTCCGACAGTGTTCATATATGTGATGTATGGGGTGTTCCATGAGTTCCTAGATCGGTTTGTGGTTGTCTTCATTGATGATATTCTGGTCTACTCGAGGAGTAAGGCCGAGCATGAGGAGCATTTGAGACTCGTGTTGCAGAGACTGCGGGAGAAGCAGCTTTATGCCAAACTCAGCAAATGCGAGTTTTGGATAGATGAGGTGGCTTTTCTTGGGCATATAGTGTTGGGAGAAGGTATTAAGGTAGGCCCGGCCAAGGTTAAGACGGTTATGGAGTGGGAACCACCGAAGAATGCATCTGAGGTGCGGAGTTTCCTTGGACTTGCTAGTTACTATCGCAGGTTCATTGAGGGTTTCTCCTTGATAGCGGGTCCCATGACTAAGCTATTGAGGAAAGATTGCTCTTACATGTGGGATGATCGTTGCCAGCAGAGTTTTGAGGAGCTGAAGAGTCGGTTGACTTCTGCACCAGTGTTGACTGTTCCTACACCCAGTATGGAGTACACGGTGTTTAGTGATGCTTCTGGTTTGGGTTTGGGTTGTGTGTTGATGCAAGAGGGTCAGGTGATTGCCTATGCTTCTAGGCAGTTGAGGACTCATAAGAAGAATTATCCGACCCATGATTTGGAGTTAGCTGCTGTGCTCTTTGCTTTGAAAATCTGGAGACACCATCTTTTCAGGGAGAAGTGTTGGATTTTCACGGATCATAAGAGCTTGAAGTACATCATGACCCAGAAGGAGCTCAATATGAGGCAGAGGCGTTGGATCGAGCTCCTGAAGGATTATGATTGTACTATTGAGTACCATCCAGGGAAGGCTAATGTGGTTGCAGATGCTTTGAGCCGGAAGAGAATTTCATGTGCAGATGACGAGCTGGTTTCTTTTGATTTGCCATCATTGTTCGAGTTCAGGTCTTTGGATGCCCAGTTGGAGGTTGATGATACCTGGTCCTTGATGGCCAGTTTGAGGATCCGACCGACCTTCCGGGATAAGATTATGGAGTTGCAGTTCGGTGACCCTCATCTAGCAGAGTTGCGGGATAAGGCTCTCGGTGGAGAGAGTTCTAGTTTTTACATCCGGGAGGATGGAGCTTTCATGACTGGTGATCGTCTTTGTATTCCGGACGTGGATGACCTGAGGAGGTGGATTATGGATGAGGCGCACAACGCACCTTATGCCATGCATCCGGGTAGCACAAAGATGTACCTGAACCTGAAGAGTCACTATTGGTGGCCTGGGAAGAAGAAGGATGTTGCGGAGTTTGTGGCTTGTTGCATGACTTGTCAGCAGGTGAAAGCCAAGCATCATGCTCCTGCCGGCAAGATGAGATCTTTGTCTATTCCGCAGTGGAAGTGAGAGCACATCATTATAGATTTTGTGATTGGGTTACCGAGGACCCGTGGTCGGCATGATGCCATCTGGGTCATTGTCGATAGGTTGACTAAGTCAGCTCACTTCCTACCTATCCTGCAGACGGACATGATGGATAAGCTGGTAAGATTGTATGTCTTGGGTATTGACAGATTACATGGAGTACCTCTATCCATTGTCTCGGCTAGGGATCCGAGGTTCACTTCCCACTTTTGAAAGAGTTTGCAGTCAGCTTTGGGAACTAAGCTGAATTTCAGTACAGCTTTTCATCCGCAGACAGATGGACAGTCAGAGAGGACTATTCAAACTTTGGAGGATATGCTTAGGGCCTGTGTGCTCAACTTCAGTGGTTCTTGGGATGAGACATTACCGTTGGTTGAGTTTGCTTATAACAACGGTTATCACTCCAGTATCAGTATGGCGCCTTATGAGGCTTTGTATGGGCGGAAGTGCCGTAGTCCGATCTGTTGGGATGAGGAGGGTCTGAGACAGGTGATTGGTCCAGATCTTGTCCAGGAGACTGTGGATCAGATTAAGGTGGTCAAGCAGTGCATGAGAGCTGCTCAGGACCGACAGAGGAGTTATGCTGATAAGCATCGTTGGGAGATGGAGTACAGTGTAGGTGACAGAGTTTTCCTCCGTTTGCTCCTTGGAGAGGTGTTATCCGGTTTGGGAGGAAGGGCAAGTTGAGCCCTCGTTATATCAGTCCTTATGAGATCATGGAGCGGATTGGTCCACTGGCCTATAGATTGGCTTTACCGGAGGAGCTGTCTCGTATACACGATGTATTCCATGTCTCGATGTTGAGGCGTTATCGGTCTGATCCGAGTCATGTGGTTTCACCTGTGGAGTTGGAGGTTGCTGACGATTTGACTTATGTCGAGGAGCCGGTTGAGATCTTAGCTCGGGAAGTACGACAGTTGAGGAGTCGTACTATTCCTATGGTTTGAGTTAGATGGAGCTGTCATTCTCCGAATGAGGCTACCTGGGAGGTGGAGACCCATATGAGAGAGCAGTATCCACATCTGTTTTGATTCCCATCTTGTAATCTCGAGGACGAAATTTTCTTAAGTGGGGTAGAACTGTAACGCCCCGATTTTTCATAATTTAACTATGGAATTTTTGGAATTTTTTATTCCAATTTTACCCTCGAGAATTTTCCAGAGTTTTGGACCTAATGGTATTTAATTACCTCAAATAATTGATTTTTATGTTTGGATTCCTTCTTAATCGAGCCTTCGTTGGAATTAAATCGGATTTTGGGTTGTAACTTAAGCTTTGGTGTAGGTTTGTCAAAACTACGTCGTTTTGAAACTTTGGAGAAGAAAAAAAAAACTTATATTGACCGGGCAGGGTGGGGTTGACTGCGCCTAAGCCGAACGACAGGTCATTCAACATGGTCGGCCAAACCCTAGCCAACTCTTTTCTCTTCTCCTCTTTTCTTTTCTTTTCTTTTATTTCCCTCTCTCTTGTTCGCTGCCGCTCGCTCTTTCTCTCTCGCCTCTTCTCAAATCGTTCTCTCTCTAGCTTTGGATCGACCGCCGCTACACGCCGCCGCCCTCTTCGTCTTCTTTGCTTCGTCGTCGTGGGTCGCCGTAAGATAGGAGAGTTAGAAGTGAGGAGACCGAGGCTCAACTAGAACCTGTGCGCGGAGGACTCGAGGCTCGACGAGGCTGAGTCGCCGCCGCCGTCGATTTCTGGTAAGCCTCTGCCTTCGTCTCCTCTTCTCTTCTTGCTTTTCGGTCGATTGATTTTTAATCGGGCGTTTGTCTCTTTATAGTGGTTGGTGTGTGTATTGTTGTGCTCGGGATTGCGATGGGTCTGTGTGTGTGTCGTGTTGTGGTGGCGGGAATGGTGTCTTGATGGTGGCCGGATGCAGTGTTGTTTCGGTAGTGTGGTGCTCGGGTGAGTGTGTGTTATCTCCGGGCAGAGGAGTGCTTCTCGGTGGTGCTGTGTGTGGTGGTCGGTGTTGTGACGGTCAGTACTGATTCTCGAGTTCTGTGGTTGAATCTGTGAAGTCGAATACGGGTTCTGTTGATTCTGGTAAGGATCTAGACTTCCTTTCTCCTCCTTTCAATTCGTTAGTTTTTTGTGTTTTTTTTTTGGAATAGTGTTGTGAATGCCGTATTGAGATCTGTTCGGGCAGTTTACGGTGGTTGATAGTTGGGACTGTTGTGCTGTTTGCTAGTTCGGGTTGCTGCTCCGACGAGGCTTGACCGGATTCCGGCGAGGGGTTACTGTTCCGGCGAGTAGGAGTTAATTTTCGGTGGGGCGGAATCTTCTTTGGCATCCACGGTATTGCCCCGACGATGTGTTATTTGTTGTACACTCATAGCTTGCACTTTTAATTCCGGATTCGGTTATGTACTAATTTGTGTTTAGTAGAAACCGAGAGGGGTGAGTGAGTAGCACGTGGACAGTTGTCCGATACGGGTAGAACCTCTAGGACGGTAACCCTGGACTCGGGCAATAACTTTAGAACGGGAGTTGGAGGAATCGGGCCCAGGCCCAATCCTATGTTATAACTTGGACTTAATTGGATTTAAATGAGTGATGGGCATAGGCCCAAGGACATGTATGGGTAAATGGTAGATTTAAGGATGTGGGCTTAGGCCAGAGATAAGGATATGGACCTAGATGGTTTTAGGACCTACAGACTTAGGCCCGCGACATTGGAGCTGTTGTTGGTAAAAAAGAATAGACCTTAGGCTTGATCCTGTATCTCTATGACAACATGTTTGTTGGGTCGGGCTTAAAAGAACTGTTGCATCGCATGAGCATGCATGATTTGCTTAATGTGGAACATCTTGTGAAATATGGTGTCTATGTGTATAGGCACGAGATATAACTCAGAAACGGCAGGGACTAGTGGTGGACAGACAGAGCGCCATCATAACTGAGGTGACTCTATAAGACTTATAGGCTTGTATGCGAATACTTGTTGGTATGGTTAGTCATTGCTACTTGTTTAGTGTATTGCATGCTGTTGACTGTGTTATGCCTGTGTTTATGTGCTGCGATGACTTGATGATATTCTATGAGCTGATATGCCATGTTTATGATATGTGTGCTATCTTGCCAATATCATATGAATTATATGAGCCTTATGCTTGGTTTAAAGACTATTTTTGGTGGCACACCTCCTGAATACACATAACGAGAAACACCTCTTAAAGGCATAACTGATAATATATGACTCAGAATAATATAAGTTCTAATGTGGGGCTGTTGACTGGTAGCACCGAGAGGGAAGGGTGGGTACCCCTCGGGTCCTGTTATTTTTAGTGAATTGTATTCACAGAGATGGCGACGAGGGAATTGATGGGTACGCCCTCGGTTAGTATATTAGTGAGAGTACCCCTCACAGAGTTGGCGCCTTGGGGATTTGTCGGGTGTACCCCTTGGTTATTTGTTATTATTCATTTCTTTTGGTGAGAGCACCCCTCACAGAGCTGGCGACTTGGGGACTGACGGGTGTGCCCCAAGATTTTGTATTATAATTTCTTTGAGGAGAGCACCCCTCCTAGAGCTGTCGGCCACTTGATTGTTGGTGGTTTTCTTTGTTGAAACTTACCTATTCCGGTGTTAATACTTATACTGTATATATATGACTATATTTGGGCTTACGCCCTGGAGAGCTGGCCAGTCGCTACCGCGCCCGACGCACACAGTAGAGGGCCCTTAATAATGATCAGAATGTAATAACCAGATAATTCACCTAACACTCGTATGTGTGGTATTTGACACATGTTGATTGTGTGTGTATACTTGTGCTCGTGGACTTACTCACCCTACGAGCCTGTCTTCATTTGCCTGTATGTTTGTCTTATATTGTACATTGAGTAGGCGACTCATATAAATCGCCATCGTGGTTTTACAGATCATTTGTAACTTGTTGACGGTTGCTCTTACCTCGGGTATCAGACTCTTGCATTTCAGCAGGTAGCTGCGTTTCCTTCCTGGTGGATCCATAGAGTTGACTCATATATGTTCTACACTTGTCATTGACACTACTGTTATTTTTTTTGCTGCGTATTAATGTCGGGATACCGTTTTGGTCTTTTGGATTTTGATCAGTTGTTGTTCCGGTAGTTTTAACCGGTGTTACTTTGGCTAGATAAGCCTGGTTTATATTTGACTTTTGTATCACGATGTTTATTTCTAGTTACTCTGAGGTATTGAGTTGATATTTTTACACAGAGTTTGGCATCCCTGGTTTTAAGGGTATTTTGGTCATTTTATAATTGTGTATATTTTGTGATGTCGATTTTGGGATGCGGTCGTTTTACTGGTGATCATCCGGAACTTGATCGTTGAACTGAAAGTTATCCTGGATATCACCATGTTGAAAATCATGTTTTGCTACATCAGGTGTCTCAGTCGAAGGAACTAGCGCAAGATCAACCAAACTGTCTTGGTTTTCAGAAACTAAATTTTCTGCTTTTCCAATATCTTCAATGGTCTGGTCTTCAAAGAATACCACATCGTGGCTTCTAACTAGCTTCTTTTCAACCGGATCATACAACCGGTAGCCAAATTCATCCTGACCATATCTGATGAAGATACACTGTCTAGTTTTGACATCCAATTTTGACCTTTCATCCTTAGGAACATGCACAAAGGCTTTGCATCCAAAAACTTTCAAATGATCATAAAAAATATCCTTACCTAACCATACTCATTCAGGTACATCACCATCCAATGCTACAGCAGAAGATAAATTGACAACATATGCCATTGTTGAGTGCTTCAGCTCAGGGTCTTGACAATTTTGCCTCTGCAAGCAAATATCTGACTCTCTCATTTAATGTCCTGTTCATCCTTTCAGCTAGACCATTCAACTGAGGAGTCTTTGGAGGAGTTTTCTGATGTCTAATACCTTGCGTCCTGCAATAACTATCAAATGGATCGCAGTACTTACCACCATTGTCAGTACGAATACATTTGATCTTCTTGCTTGTTGTCTTTTAACCAAGGCCTGAAATTCTCTGAATTTATCAAATACCTAATCTTTGGTCTTCAAGGTATAAACTCAGAGCTTCCTTGAATAGTCATCAATAAAAGTCACAAAATAAAATGCACCAATATGTGACTAGACCTTCAAAGGACAACATACATCAGAATGTATCAACTCCAGCAATCTGGCTTTCTGGAAGGAGGATGACTTTTGAAAGAAACTCTTTTCTACTTCCCAACCAAGCAATGAACACACTTGTTCATTCTCAATGCTTTTACTCCCGAAAGCAAATTCTTCTTGGCCAAACAAATCATCCCCTTTTCACTCATATGACTGAGTCTCTTATGCCATAACTCTGAAGTGCTATCACTTTCAACCAAGTTCACAGAACCATGAGCAATAGAACCTTGCATTAGGTATAAATTAGAAGTCTTTTTACCTCTGGCCACAACTAAAGAACCTTTGGTGAGCTTCTACTGTCCATCACCAAAGAAATTGCAGTAGCCATCATCATCAAGTCTTCCAGCAAAAATCAAATTCAAACAAACATCAGGTGCATGTTTGACATTATTAAGAACAAATCTTGTACCATTTCTGGACTGCAGATAAACTGTTCTAATGCCAACCACTCTTGTCTGATTGCCATTATCCATCTTCAATACACCAAAATCACCAGGTGTATAAGATGCAAAGAACTCCTTCCTTGAAGTGACATGAAATGCAGCACCAGAATCCACCACCCAGCTAGTCTTATTACATGCAAAATTGATGATATTCTCATCAAGAGTGATGAGAAGATCAGAAGCTATAGCAACAGAATTTCCATTCCCATCATCTTTATCTTCTTTTCCTTTCTTCTTCATCTCCTTTTTCAGCTTGTAACAATATTTCTGGGTAGTCGTATTTAAAGGTGTTGTTCTTATTTCTTGATTTGCTTCTGCTTTTGCTTGAACCACTGTGACCACCTTTAAAATTTTTTCTGCCCCTCTCTTGAACAATAAGAATATCAGATTGTGATGATGAAGATGAACTGTAACGTCTCGGCTTGTCGACTGTCACTACAAACCAACACGGGACCTTTCCAACATGCTTTGTCCTCACTCGCACGTTTCCGGGGAAAACATCCCAGGAGGTCACCCATCCTAGAATTGCTCGAAGTCAAGCACGTTTAACTTTGGAGTTTTTTTAGAATGAGTACCAAAAAGGTAAGTACACCTTGTTGATATAGCTAGTACCCATCAAACCGTTTAAGCTATTCTCAATTGTACAGTCCCATACCTATACAACCTCGAAATCACTTCATTTAAGCTATTCTTAATTATACAGTCCCACACCCGTATAATTACGAAACTGCTCCAACTGTGCAGCCCCATCCCTACATAGTCTCAGGATCTCTCCTACTTCGGTGTGGATTCGGTTCATTCATATGCCCCTCCATCTAAAGCCTACTGGAAGCCGATCCTTATCCATGCTCATTCTGGCACCAGCGTACACTTCCCGGCCTCATAGACCCCGGGGTGTCACAGGCCCACCAGCTTCTGCTAGGTTCGTCCCCGAACCCTACACCGTACTAGAGGAGTCTTGGAGCTCTGCTACCAACTGTAACATCCCGGCTTGTCGTCTGTCACTACAGACCAACACGGGACCTTTCCAACATGTTTTGTCCTCACTCGCACATTTTCGGGGAAAACTTCCCAAACAAAAGCGCAGTCTTTCCTCAACAACTTTGTCATGGGACCCGCTATCAAGGAAAACCCCTCAATGAACCTCCGATAATAGCCTGTAAGTCCAAGAAAACTCCGTATCTCAGGTACATTCTTCGGTGGTTCCCAATCCATGACTGCCTTAATCTTAGCCGGGTCCACCTTAATGCCCTCACCGGACACAATATGACCGAGAAATGCGACCTCATCCAGCCAAAACTCACACTGGCTGAGCTTGGCATAGAGCTGTTCTTCTCTCAACCTCTGCAGAACCTGTCTCAAGTGGTCCTCATGTTCGTCGTACTCCTCGAATAGGCCAGGATATCATCGATGAATACTACCACAAACCGGTCCAGAAATTCATGGAAGACCTGTTGTATCATAAACATGAACACTTCCGGTGCGTTCGTCAGCCCGAATGGAACAACCACAAACTCATAATGACCATACCGAGTGCGGAATGCAGTCTCGGTACGTCTTGCTCTGCAATCCGAACCTGTTGGTAACCAGATCGAAGATCATTCTTCGAGAATACGGTTGCACCCTGCAACTGATCGAAAAAGTCATCGATCCTAGGCAAAGGATACTTGTTCTTCACAGTCACCTTGTTCAACTGTCTATAATCCACACACATCCGCATACTGCCATCCTTCTTCTTCATAAACAAGACCGGAGCACCCCAAGATGAGATGCTCGGTCTAATGAAGCCCTTATCCAACAACTCCTCCAGTTGTTTCTTCAACTCCTGAAGTTCTGTCGGGGCCATTATGTAGGGCGGTATAGAAATAGGTGCAACTCCCGGTACCAAGTCAACTGTATACTCCACCTCCCGCTCCGAAGGTAACCTAGGTAGATCATCAGGAAATACATGAGGAAACTCCAGAACAATCGGAATATTCTTCACACCAGGTACTGGCACCGAAGAATCGACCACATGAGCTAGAAAAGTATCACAACCCTCTCGAATCATCTTGAAAGCTTGGATGGACGAGATACAACACGCCAATTCTTCGGTACCAAATCAACCGTATACTCCATCTCCTGCTCTAGAGGCAACCCTGGTAGATCATCAGGAAATACATTGGGAAACACTCGAACAATCGGGATTTCCTCCACTCCCGGCACTGGCACCAAAGAATCGACCACATGAGCTAGAAAAGCATCACACCCCTTTCGGATCATCCTGAAGTCTTGGATAGCCGAGATGCAACATGCTGATAGAGCTTTTCGCTCTACAACAAACACCAATCTTCGCCCCAATAGAGAAGATAAAGAAACTTCCTTGGCCCGACAATCAACTACAGCCTGGTGTCTGGACAACCAATCCATGCCCAAGATAACATCGAATTCTCCCAAATCCATAACAGCAAGATCAGAAGGAAAACTCTCACTATCATACTCTACAGATACATCTCTACAAACTCGATCAACAACTACTATATCACCCGTAGGTAAACGGACTCTCAGGGGTCTACTAAGGTTATCATCCTCTACGTTATGCGTGGTCATGAATGCACGTGATACAAAAGAATGTGTTAAGCCTGGATCAACTAAAGCATGTCCATACTGACCGAAAACGATAAATGTACCTACTATAACCTCTAGAGCATCAGCAGCCTCCTCCCGGGTAATGGCATAAACCCTAGGAGCTGCAGTACTCTGAGTCGCACCTTCGCAGCTCGGAGCTCCAGAACTTCTTCGGCCTCGTCCCTAGTGCCCGCCACCTCTGTTTGGACCAGAAGAAGCATCCCCACTAGCCACAGAGCTCTGCATAGTATATTGGGACCCACTGCCACCACTATCTCGAATCCTCTTGAAACACTCTGACTTCTGGTATCCCTGCTTCCCGCAATACCAACATGTAACCGAAAATCGTGCTGAAGAACCCCGTCCCTGAGATCCAAACTGATAAGACTGTCCTCCCGAAGACCTGCCAGGTCCACCCTGATAACCCTGCCCTCGGGATTTCTTCGAACCTCGGAAGGAAGAAGAACCCTAACCACCTAAGTAATCTGCACCTCCAGTGTCAAAATAATGTCTCTTTTGTCCAGATACAGATGTCTACTTCCTCTGCTCGGCTGCCCGTGCCTCCTTCCCGATCAACTGGACCCTCTCAGCATCTAAAGCAGCCTCACAAACTGCCTCCCAAGTCTTTGCCCCCCACCAGCCACTGCTAACGCCAACTCCGTACGTAGGCCGCTAACAAACCGCCTACACTTAGTCACCTCATCGGGCACAAACTCCTTGGCATAGGAGAGAAGGATGCTGAATCGGATCCTGAATGCTGTCACAGGCTCTTCTAGCCCTTGCTTCACCTCAAGAAACTACTTTTTCTGTTCCTCCAAGAAACCAACAGTGAGAAACTCCTTGTAGAATTTCTCCTTGAAGTCTTCCTATGGCATCTCTACAGGCCTTGGTAGGTTCTCAACAAGTCCTCGCCACCATGTCAATGCATAACCCGTGAACTTGTGTGCAGCAAACCGTGCCCAATGCTCAGGCAGACATACGAACTTCTCCAGGACATTCTCTACTTGACGAAACCAGTCATCGATATCCATCGCACTGACCTTCTCACCGGAGAACAACTTAATAGCTTACTTGTCCATATGTCTGTAACCACTCTCCATACCACCTACCACGGGTACTACTGTAGGTGCAACCGGGATTGGTTGTGCACCCTACTGAAACTGCTGAAACTGTTGGAACTGAAGGAAAGCCTGATACTGCTGGTACGCTGGGTCCGCAACAGAAGGTACTTGTGGAACTACATTCTGTGCTCCGGCTCCCGCAACTGGTGGTACTACATTCTGTACCCCGGCTCCAACAACATGTGTGCCTCCTGCAGCAAATCAACTATATACTCCATCTCTTGCTCTGGAGGCAACCCTGGTAGATCATCAAGAAATACATCGGGAAACTCCCGAACAACCGGGATATCCTCCACTATCGGCACTGGCACCGAAGAATCGACCACATGAGCTAGAAAAGCATCACACCGCTCTCAGATCATCCTGAAGTCTTGGATAGCCGAGATGCAACATGCTGATAGAGCTCTTCGCTCTCCAAAAAACACCAATCTTTGCCCCAATAGAGAAGATAAAGAGACTTCCTTGGCCCGAAAAGCAACTACAGTCTGGTGTCTGGACAACCAATCCATGCCCAAGATAACATCGAATTCTCCCAATTCCATAACAGCAAGATTAGAAGGAAAACTCTCACTATCATACTCTATTGATACATCTCTACAAACTCGATCAACAACTACTATATCACCCGTAGGTAAACGGACTCTCAGGGGTCTACTAAGGTTAACATCCTCTATGTTATGCGTGGTCATGAATGCACGTGATAGGTGCAACTCCCGGTACCAAATCTTCCTAGTATAGCTTGTGCCTCGGCCGCACCCTGTGCTGCTGCAGCAGCAGCGTTTCACGAACCAACGGAAACCTGCATCACCGACACTGAGTCGGAGACATGACTAGGAAAATTTTCCTCAACGTGCTCATGCTGGTCTTGGGGATCCATATCGACGCCTACATGAATGCAAATAAGTCAAAACACTTTTTAAGTTATAAATTCGAAAACAGGCTTATGCACAGATGAAAAATCAAAGTTAAATCACTTTTAAAACCAAGGATCTAAAGTCTGCTCCGCTACCAAGCTAAAGCGCCCGTATCCCAATTTAGTAAAATAAAACAATTAAATAAAGAAATTTACCAAAATACCTTTGAAACCCGGGATACGTAATCTAGTGCCAAATAATGTCCATAAACCTTATTATTCTGTGTTGTTATAAAGAAATAGAAATAAACTAGCTTATCAAGCCATAATTCAAACCAGGCAAAATCCGCCGAACAACACCATAAAAAATCCCGGCCAACCGCCAGTAAGAAATAGAGTCAAGTGAAACTTCTCAAAACAAATCCTTATGCAGCAGAAAAAGAAATAACAAAAGTTATAGAAAGGAAAAATGTTATGCATGTCAGCTCTATGGATCTAACCCAAAGAAGACACAAGCTACCTGCTGAGATACCGTGTCTGAACTCCGAGTCGAAGTAAAATCTCTACACGCTAGCTAGGGTCTGAAAAACAACGGTGGCGATTATGTGAGTCGCCTAGTCAGTGAGCATTAGAAGTCAAGTATATATATAAGTGAAGTCATGCTCGTAGGGTGAGTAGTCTACGTGCACAAGTACAGCATACAAGCAAAGAATCAGAATCACACACCATATGCACAATATTCTCATGGCATTATTGTTATTGTTGTTATAGTTAGTTTCAGTGTGTTTTAATATTCAGGGCCCCCTACTGTGAGTCAAGTCTCGGTAGCGTATCTGGCCAGATCTGGGTGTGAAAACCCAAGTGTCGCACCTCAGAAGGGGTAGATTCTCAAGCATAAACCACCGATAATCCTCGAGTGGCCGCTAGCTACCTGAGGGTGCGCTCAGACACACCTAACTGGTGCAAGTCTGCTAGGGGTGCACCTACCTTCCCTTGGGATAACCATGCTAAACCACATAACGTGACCCGAGGGTACCCAACCGTCCCTCGGGGCTACCGGTCAACTTCACAGTAGAATTTAGTATTTTATTCTCAATATTTCTTATATGATTCAGTGTGCCTTACATTATGTTTTCCAGGGATGTGTGACCTTTATGCGTTGTTTTTATATCCGGGACTTCGGCCCATATCCCACACTATCACCCAAACCTAATAACATGTTATATTTCATAACAAATTCCTTAAACCGAAATTAAGCATGTGAGAGCAAGCAGGCACACAACTCCAATCACCGCATGTAGCAAACAAGGCAAGTAAACCAACTAACCACACCAACATGCATTCACAAACATATATAAAAGACATATAACGTCACCTCAACAACGATGATCCTGAGGAGCTTTCCCAGAGCCAGATCCTCCAGCTCCCGAGGTGTTATCCATGCCTGAATACCGGCACATACAATAATCACAAAATAGTTTTAAAACAAAATCGTGCATGCATGCTAATGATATGCTCAACCGAGTAAATCCCGACCCTAACTATCCGGTTATGTAATTTCAGGGTCTAAGCCCAAGAAGATATTCCCTCCTCGATAACTCCAAAGATAGGGACCTAAGGTTCACCGGGTCTAAGCCCATCTAAGTCCATAAACAAATTATCAAGCCTAAGGCCCACTTCCTTCAGTCCACAATAAATCCAATTATGAATTTGGGCTTAGAGCCCATTCCTTAAAGTCCATAACTAACCAATTATGCCATTGGGCTTTCAGCCCATTTCTTAAAGTCTAAGAAATATCCAAAGGTTCATAAGGTTAGATGGTCGGGCCTGGACCCGGTTTCCTAGTTTCTGTTCTAAGGTCATTCCCGAGCCTAAAAGTTTATCGGCCAAGATTCTATCCGTGTCGGAAAGTTTCCGACCACACACACTCACTCCCCGCTCTCGGTAATCCACTAAGTCTCTTTAATAATTAAATGTACATATAATGATAAATCCATCAAATTTTGTACAAATACAACCAAGACTGATGTGCGTAGCTTCTGCAACGTGGGTTTCCTGCAAGTGCACAGGGTTGTTGTAGTACTTTATCAAGGTCGTATCCACAGGGACTGGGTTGAATCCGTTTTCCTTCAATTTCGGACAAACTAGACTTGAAAACAATTAAACGAAGATGGATTTGGGTGAATAATAATTAAGAAGTAAAATGAGCAGTAAAATATATGTAACAATAATTTAAACGAGGAAGAGATCAGGAATAGTGAATTCTTAGGCATCTGGGGGTTCACATGCTCTGTCCTATGCGTGTAAATTGCTCGACAGCCTCATCACAGGCTGAGCCTGTGGGTGAGGCTGTGACTAATGAGAAGTCTTGACGGGGCTCCCAACCTAAGGTACTATCAACGGCTTTCGATCTTATTGATAGTTCCCTAAGCTTCTATCTACCCCCTGTCACTAGAGTAAACGTCCACTTAAGGATGAAGTTTAATGTTGGTGCTAATACCCACAGTCTCTCCCTATCTTCTTTCGAATGTCTAAGGAGTGAAGGCTGACTATTGTAGGTCTAGCACTCTTGGCTTCTCCTTTCGGTCCTTCACCAGGCTGCTACTAAACTAAGGATATGCCACCCAATAATCAATCAAGAATCAAATTAGGAGTTGGGTTATCTCTTGACTATGCTGTCACGGAATGAAGCACAGCCTGATGCTGTTGATAGCAAGGGAGTCAATTATAAGATTGGTTCTTGCAGGCGCTCTCAGCCTATACTGCACCCATTTGTTTTCGCTCACAGGTGCCACCCATGGTTCTCATCTTCCATGTGCTTTCGCATTGGTCAAACTCAGGGGATTATGTCGGTGTTGAGGCTAATTCCTCAATTTCTAACCCCGTCACAAGCTAGAAGGCTAAGTGTTTGTTGTTGTTGTTCTAGTGGCTATGGTTTCTCCTTTCGGTCCTTCACCTAGCTGTTTGTATTCATGCATGGTTTGATCAGAACTCAGATATGTAGCAAGCTCACAACAACTAAAACAAGAAATATGATTAAGAACATAAAAATGAGCAATTTTCTACATAAGAACCCGAGACATGTTTACCTCCCTTCAACCTAAGAAGGGGTTGTTTAGTTCATACTCAGAATTACAAAACAGATGGGTGTATGTGATGGCATAATTTCTGGAACAATTTGGGGGCTAGGGGCGACACGATTTCTGCCCAGCAATGGTGCAAAATCGTGTTTCCCCTTGAACCCGTGGTGTTTCTGGGTTCTGCCCCTGTTCCAGAACTTCTGCAAGTTCTTTGTATTTTCTGGGTTGATCTCTGGATTCCCCGATGCCAGGATGCCTTTCTCCTCTTCTCTTCACACTTTTTGTAGATGCAGCTCCCTTCTCTTCCTCCTCCCCACTTGCTGGAGAGCATGGGTGTTTGGGCAAGTTGGCTCCTCTGTCCTCCAGCGTGTGTGTCAAGATAGGCATGATGGGCTCCAAGTTGATAGGTGGATTGTGAGTTCCAAGGCACCCTTTGCAGAGGATAATTGTTCTTTAAGGTAGATTCCCTCTGAGTGGCATGTGCCTATTCCTTTTTCCCTGGAAAGTGTTCTGGGAATGTCAGGAGAATGCTTGTTTATATTAGTGGAGCATATGGTGCAAGTAGCGCAATTTTATATTATTCCTGAAATTTTTAGGTTTTGCAGGACGCACAGCATGAGGTTGTAGTCACACAGGCTGAGGTTGTGCAAGGTTTAATTGCAGTCCTCCTTCAACTTCTTCTTTGGTTGGTTTCTGCCTCTACTGCTGAAAATGAGGTGTCATGAAGACTTCCTGGAAATGATCAAGGACAATGAGCCTTAGTGGAAATCTTGCGATTTGTAGGTGGAATTAGGCTTTTAATTGGGTTCGTAATGAACAACAGCCTCAAGGGTTCTGCAATAGGCTCATGCTGTGGCAGAGACTGTTTCTTCAAATTCTTCAATGAAATCTTCCCAAATTGGTTGAAGTGCACCTGAAATCACTAATTATGCAGTAAAGGGTAGGAATACAGGAAATATGACGGAATTATGCATATGAGGCATATAATCATGAAAGAATGAGCACATATCATGCCTAAATTCATGCCTAAAACTATGCATATTTCGTGTGCATCAAAGACCAAAACCAGGAATAAATACTGTTTAAAGCCGAAAAGAATTTCCTGTCTGTCGGGACAGCGACCCGAGCCTCATCGAAAAATTCCCGAGCTCGCTGGGTTCCGGTCAACTTCGCCGGAAATTCTCCCAAAGTCCAAAACAACCACACAAAACTGCCACAATCCGGAGGAGAACCAATTCATCAAACAACCAACACAAAGACGGAATTGTAAGGAAGCGAGAAGGAGGTTGCATCCTTACCCCGAAAACACAAATCCAATGCCCAAAATCCGTCCACCACCAGAACCCGAGCCCGCAACCTTTCCTGCCCGGAAAAGACCACCGGCAGTAGACCTCCTCGGCTCGTCCACAAACTACCCAACAACCAAGAACCAACATCCAACATCCAAATTAAGACAACCAAACCCAGACACTGATTTAATTCGAGAATAAAAGAAAAACGAACCAAACCAAGGTTGGATGCTCACCGGAAATTTGTTGTCCAATCCGGATCTGCAGCCTCTTGTCCGAGACAACCTCTGCAGCCACCAACACCTAGCCCGGTCGAACCACCACCAACGGATAACACCATCCGGCCGAACACCAAACCCGCCACAAACCACCACAGCAAACACCATCACCGGCCACCAAGAACACACCACCATCCAAACCACCGCACACACCACCACAACATACAACCGGGTTAGACCCGCAAACAACAAAAGGGGAAGCAAGGAGAAACAACAGAGGTGGCGACACTTACCGGAGGCGGCGAGGAGAAGAAATACCACACGCAGGTGACCCCTTGTCAACCCTGCACAAAACCCGACCTCGTCTCAGTCTCCTCTGCAACCAGTGGTTGCGGCGGCGTGGAGTAAAGGAAGGCGGCGGCGATGCAGCGAATTGAGGAAGAGAGAGTGAGACGATGTTGATGACGAGAGAGAGAGTGTGTGTGAACAAAGCGGGGAAGTAACAAAGAATGAAAAGAGAGAAAATAAATCGGGGATAATCGATTAAAGCCACAAATCGGGGAAGAGGATTTCATGGGAGAGAAATCCGGAGCAACGTGGGGCGGCGTCGCGTCGGGAGAGGAAGAAAAGAGAGAAAAGAAAAGAAGGGAGAGAGAAAAGAAAAGAAAAAGAGAAAGGGTTAGGGTTTTGACCCGCCCTAAACAAAACGACGTCGTTTTGTCTTTGGGCGCGGTGAACCCGCCCTCAAGTCAACACTTTGTTGTTTTGTTTTTTTTCTTTTTCTTTTCTTTTCCTTTCCCCAATACTGCATAGTTTCGACCCAACTACTTAAAACCCCGCATCACAGCCCGAGACACGTTTTACTCCAACAAAACCCGAGCAAAGGACACTGCAACCATAAAATAAATATTTCCCAAGGAAATTAAATTATTCCCCAAGCCCAAAATCCAGAAATATCTTGAGGGTAAAATTGGAATAAAATTCCAAAAATCCCATAAATAAAATTACGAAAATCCGGGGCGTTACATGAACCCTAAGATCTTCTTCTCGACTCTTCATTCAAAACACCACTTTTAACATACTGCATTGTCACAACACCGTTAGGAGCAGAATTGGCTAAAGAAATACGAAGAGTCTCCCAAGAATCTGGCAAAGTATTCAACAACCAAAGTCCCTGTATCTCTTCGTCAAACTTAATTCCCATTCCAGTTAACTGATCAAGGATACCTTGAAAATCATTCACATGATCTAAGATAGAGCCACCTTCCTTCTATCTCAAATTCATCAACTGCTTTAACAAGAATAGCTTGTTGTTGCCTGTATTTAAAGCATACAATGTCTCCAACTTATCCCACAAACTTCTGGCATGTGTCTCATTAACAATGTGATTCAAAACATTGTCTTCTACCCATTGCCGAATATAGCTGCAAACCTGTTGGTGCTCAAACTCCCAATCCTCGTCAGATATAAAATCAGGTTTCTTGGAACCAAACACTGGCAGATGCATCTTTTTCACAAACAAAAGATCCCTCATCTTACCTTCCCACTTGTGGTAATTAGCTCCATTCAAACATACCATCTTGCTGACATTAGCCTCCATATTCAGTTCAGTTATACAACTGACAACCAAAGCTCCGCTACCAGATGTTAGCAAGTAAAGCGTCAGGAATAGCCCGCAAATCGGGAAGAAAACAAGCAAGGCGCAAGTAGACCTGGCAATTCGTGTTGTCGTGTCGGGTTCGTGTCGGGTTGAACAGGTAATCGGGTTCTAAATCTTCAACCCGACCCGACCCATTTAATAATCGTGTCGTGTCGTGTCCAACCCGTTTATTATCGTGTCGGGTTCGGGTTGACCCGCGGGTTACCTATTAAGTCTAACAAGCCTAAAAATGAGTTTGAAATTTTTTAGTTTTTTTTATACATCAAATAAAATTATAAATTGCAGAATCATAATATAATAATATTTTAAAGCATTTATAGAAGTATTTTTAGATAATTTTAGTAACTTTAGCCTTAAATATTGGATAAGTCTTATATTAAATCAGTAAAATATCTATACCCTAAATATAATCGGGTCATAAACAGGTACCTATCGGGTTGGCGGTTCAACCCGCTACCTGACCTGCTAATTTTCGTGTCGTGTCGGGTCGACCCATTTAACTAAACGGGTTGGAAATCTCTGACATATACCTGCTAATTTCGTGTCGGGTCTGTGTCGGGTTGTCGTGTCAATACCCGTTTTGCCAGGTCTAGGCGCAAGTAAGATCTACACTCGTGGGCTTGGACACCATAAAGTAACCCAAAACCTTAAGGCATTAGAAATAAAAGAAGATCACCTCAACTAAAAGTCACTCACCAATTTTTTTTATTTTACATAAAACTCACCCGATCTTATTAAACCATCTATATTTTGTTTTTTTTTTTTTTACTTCTTACTCATATCGTTTAATATTTCTTAAATTTTTTAGTAAAAATTAGATTTATGTTATTATTCCTTTTGTTGCTCAATAGGACTCCGGAACAGGTTTTTTCGTAGCCATTCGTATTAGCTCTTGGGGTATTTTATCCGATACTTCATGCCTTCTTTGTCCCCATGTCGTAGAAAGTGGAGATCATTTTTATTTTGACTGTCCTTTTACTTCTACGATTTGGATGCGTTGTCATCGCTATTAATATTTGGATAGCATTCTTGGTGACACATAAAGACTCTTTTATTAAATTTTTCTTTCATATACATGTTGAATACATTATGCCATATATGTTGTATACCAGTATGTTAGTAAGAGAAATTCACGCAAGGAGTCAATAGCTTTCCATAGAATCACTTTCCAAGGAATCAAATGATTCCGATAAGAAAAAAAGATTTATTATCAATAGCTTATACCTCATTGCAACTCGTGTAAAGCACAAGAGGATCGGTGTATCACCTTCATCAACTAGTATTAGAAGAAAAAGAAAACAATATAAGAATGAGGAAATGAACACCACCTGAAGTTTTAATTGCACTTTGTTAATTATAGATATTTTCACTTTCAAAAATTAACAACACTAGCCATATAAAGACTGTTTTATTAAATTTTATTTTTCGTCCATGGATACGTCTACGTTATACCATATATGTTGTATACCAGTATGTTAATTAGAGAAATTCACCCAAAGTGGCATGCTTACTTGATACATTATTTTTAATATGATATTTATTAATTGTGAGAATAACTTTCTTTTTTCAGAGACTTATCATGTGCATGCCATAGAAAAAGCCTAAATCTAATAGGATATTTTTAAAATGAGGAAATATATTTTCATAATAAATTAAGGAAATGAGAATCTTAATTGGTAATGTTATATCGTGGGTATGCCACATGTTTCATAGATTTTTTTCAAAAAAATCATAGTATTCTCACCATTATTATTCTCTACCATCTATGTCTCTTACTTTCCCAATTGCTTTTTGATCAAAACAGGTAGATTATCTAAATCAAAAAGAAAAAAGGTAGATTGTCTAAATCCAAAAAAAATAGATTATCCTTTATTCTATCAAAAACATAAGGCAGATTATCTAAATCCAAAGCACAAATAACGAAAGTTTCCAACTTCTCACCTTACAAAATGAATCCCTCCAAAATCAATAGATCTCCTTCCTAAAATACGCATGGTAAGACAAAAATGCAACTTTTTTCCAATTTAAAATGTGACCAAGATATTAACCCGCAAGATTGTATGTCTCATGAAGTCTTTAAATAGGCAGAAGGATCATAAACCAAAATACAGGAGTTGTCTCATCTTTGCTTTCAAACTATATACATCAAGTTCCACCCAAAAAAACATATATACATCAAGGATATGAAAATGGGTTCACTACACTCCATAATAATTATGTCCCTTTTATCCTACTTTGTATTAGTACATTCCCACAAAACCGTGCAGGAAAAGATACAAGGAAAAATTGCAAAAACCATTGTAGTTCATCAAAATGATACAAGAGCTTTCCCCACAGTGCAAAAGGCTATTGATTCAGTCCCAGAAAATAACAGTGTTTGGATCCGTATCTTAGTTAAAGCGGGTACTTACAAGTAAGCAGAAAATGATAAGTTCATTAATTTTCTTTTTTTTTTTCTTTTTGAGGGAGAAAATTTCATTAGTTAATTACAAGATGTTACATTAATTATGATACATGCATTCTCATGTTACGTGCAGTGAAAAAGTCACAGTTGAAAAGAACAAGACATTTATTGTTCTCCAAGGAGAGGGCATGACGAAATCTGTGATCCAATGGGGAGAAGTGGCAGGGAGCGCAACACAGAATGCAACATTTACTTTACATGCAGAAAACTTTGTTGCAGCAGATATAGGCTTCAAGGTCAAGCCAACAACTTAAAATTAATTAAGGCAAATAGGAGACCTTGTTTTATTAAGAATTCGATCGGTCAAAAACCATTTTGTCTTAAAAAACATTTAAAATTGCAATTACACCTTATTTGTCAAATGATTCTACTAGTAACATGTTTTCATCTGCCCAATACAGAACACATACAACATTGGATATCCGCAGCACAGGATTCTTCAAGCATCTGCAGCTACATTATATGCAGATAAAGCAAGCTTCTACAGGTGCAGCTTCATCAGTGTTCAAGATACTTTGACAGATTTGCATAACCGTCACTATTTCAAGGATTGCTACATTGAAGGAGCGACAGATTTCATCTGGGGACAAGGGCAATCTGTCTACCAGGTTAGTAATCAAAATTACAATCATTAAGTTATGGATAATATATGGTTTTGAGGATAGTGTGCTATTAACTGTTAATTGATATCTTTGCAGGATTGTCTTATAAATGCAAGTAGAGGAAGTTTTATTGCAGCTCAAGGCAGAAATGATTCAAATGATAGCAGTGGATTTGTATTTCTTTCTTGTTCTATTGTCGGAAGTGGTTCAGTATTCTTAGGAAGAGCATATAGGACATACTCAAGAGTAATCTATAAAGACACTAACATGACCGATATTATTAAGCCAGAGGGATGGCTCGCATGGAAGGCAAAAGGGAAAGAGTAAGATTCATTCACTTTAATGATTCTTAATTATATATTCAATGATTTCTTTTTGTGTAATTATATCCAATGATTGCTAATTAATTGTTTGTTTCTTTCTTAATTCTATGTACAGAAAGTTAACTACTTTTGTAGAGGTAGGATGCTTTGGACCTGGGGCAAACACCCAACACAGAGTGAATTGGACGAAGCAACTACCGCCTGCTGAGTTGAAATCATTGACTGATATTAACATTTTCATCAACCAAGATAGGTGGATTGAGCAACAACCCAATGTTGCTTAGGTAGAAAAATTGACAATTCGACTGGACAAATATTTTTAGTAAAGTTTCAAGGGGATGTTTTGTCCTTGTGATAATTTATTTTAATAAATTGTATGACAATTATTTTATAGAAAGTAATGAATTTTATCACAGTTATAAAACTACTCCCAGACAATGTCCATAAAATGTAATTAATAAAAAGAATATATTCTACCAAAAAATAAAAACAATCTCAAAGGTAGGAGCACATTTTGTTCTATAAACAAGTGGCAAGCTGTGAAATGGAAGAAGTCTTACATAATACATCCAAGAAGAGGTTGAATTGCAATGAAAAGAATTAAGTAGATTTGATGGTTTACAAATTTGCTTTCAAATGTTTGTATATGTTAAGTAGACAGTGAGTGACACTTGGTTTCTGAGCATGTTATGTACATTGGCCTCCACTATAAACAAATATGTCTCACAGGCTTTTGCCAAATGATAAAAGTTACAGAAACCGGCGGCAAGAAGAATGGCGGTATCGAAATGTAGCTCGGCCAGCTCCTAGTTAGGCCGCAACTCCATGTAGGCAATGTAAAGCAGTATTGACGTTAAAAGGCCTTTGCAATGTGGTGACTCGAGTGGTAGCTGCTCAGAACCCAAAAATACAGAGGTTATACAAGATGAACATGTCAAATCAAGAGCTTAAATTCTACAAAAGCAAACTATGCCACAATCTTCTTTTTCTTCCAGACAAAACAACCCTATTAACCCTTCTACAAGCACGGCAACATAGCATGCTCTACAATCCATTTCTTGTTCGGTGAATGTGGGGTCTGCCTCACAAGCACCACAAACATGAAGTCAAAAGTTGTGAATTATTTGTCACCCATTGCTAACCCAATACATAGTTTCAACAGTTACATTAAGTGTTACTGTTCAAACTATTGCATTCATGCTAGCAGTTTTTACCCTTGATGTAAGCCTAACCAAACAAAGATAAGTTTTACATGCAGCTAAGTATGCCAAATTGCAGACCAAATGGCAAGGCATCTTCATAAAAGAACTCAATCTACAAACCAAAAAAGAAAGACTTACATGGAGAAGTAAAAAAGGGGTTCAGAAGAGATATAGTGATTGTGTTCATCTGTTGGGCTCAATAGCAAAAAGACTTCTCTGTTCGTCTGTGGGGTTCAGCAGCCACCGACAGAACATGGATGCAGCCCCAACCACTGATAAAAGTGACAGCATCACTAAAAATCCAAAATTTGAAGCATCGTTTGCAATTATTGCAACTCCAAGCATTACAGACTCTGCCAAACTTGCAACAGAAATCTCTGTCGTCCCAATAAGATTTGCTTTAGAGGATGGGATCCCAGTTTGAAGAATCTGTGCTCCCACCACATCATATGACATGTGTCCCAACCTTGACAATACCTGCATATAGTGAATGATTAGAGTTTCTCCAAAGTGCTAAATAGCTTTATTACTATCACAAGTTTACAAAGAGGGAATCAGCATTTCTGAAAATAAATAGAAACTATAACCAGAAATCATGCACAAATTGCTGTAAGGGAGTGCTGTAAACCAGAATGGTTTGTAAAATGAATTTTCTAATCTGCAGAGACAGAAGAATGATTCTTACAATCAATAACAAGAAAATCAGAAGAGGGCTTCGCTGGGATAGAGATGCACTTCCATAGACAGCAACAGCTAGAGAGAGAAGTGAAGCCTGAAATACTAACCCGACTGCTCCTGCCTGGCCAATTGAAGAAAAATTATGAGAACTACAATATGAAATTTGATCAACAGTAATTGAATTAAACAATGAGAAACAACCTTTAAAATGCCAAATCTCTTGACCAAGGTTGCAGATAGGAATGTTGCGGCCACACCCATGAAAGCACATAACCCGCTAAATCCGCCAATTATAGATGGATTAATTCCTGTAAACAAATCCAAATGATTTCTCGCAGAATAGAACTAAGATAAGCCCCAGAAGAGGTATAATAATGCATAACATCAACAGGCAATACCACAAGATAAATCTGTAAATTAAATGACAAGAAGAATGAACAAATCAGACTACATAATTCCAATCAGCCTAACTTTCTACTTGCATACAAAGCTGCTTTCCAATTATTAGCATCATAAGGACATTAGCAATGAAACAAAGACTCTCCCACTTTTAACTTATGTTTCTGAGCCATGCATGTACTAATACTGTATAGTTAACAAATCAAAATGAAAGCTTTGGTAGTTTAAGAAATCTAGGTCAGTGCAAGAAAATATTGGAATCTTTTCCACCAAAAGGGAAGTGTTACAAGTCACCTAAATATTGTCCAGTGTTAGACCATAAACTGGAAATTAATGCTATTTCAACCCTGACGTAGAACCTTTGGTCTAGATACTTCTAATAAATGAGATCTTTGGTAAAAAATATAGAAAGCTAGGAAATTGACTTTAGAAAGTACCACGCTGAGTTAAGAATGCTGTCATCAGACTTCCTGGAGCAAGAGCAACATTGAAGAACAGCAGAACATAGGCAAGACTTGCAGGCAGAACTGGCTGCTGTAGATATTCCTTCAACCCAAGCTTGATGGTATCCAAACCTCTATGCAGTAGTTTTCCTGTAAGATGACTAGTAATTTTCTCAAGCTGTAACTTTTAACCTACTTGAGAATAAGCCTAACAGTGTGTCTACCTATATTGTCAGTGTCGGTAAGAACTTCTCCAGAGGACTCTCTTCCACAGGCTTGGCAAGATTTACAGCGGTCAAGAACTCCAGCTGAAAGCTGGTTTGTTAACCATGTGAGACCAACCTGAAAAAAACAGAGTTGATAAATATAAAATACAGCATAAGTTAGGATTTGACACAGAGAGAAAGTAAAGAAGTGATTACCATAACTGGTATTGACCACATCATCAAACCAGCAGCAAATTTCAAGCAGGTCACAGGGTCATATTTAGAGAGAAGAATTCCAAATACAGATGCTCCAGCTATCTGTGACAAAACGCAAACACTAATAAATACCCACCAAAATGATCCATCATGCCAAAGGTATATTACAATCCTATGAAACAGTAAAAGAAAGAACATATTAGCTCATTATACTGCGGTATCCTCATTACATATAGAGGTTAGAATGCAATAGAGTTTCTTGAAGTCAAACTTTAATAAATTTGGCAAACACCTCGCAAAGAAGATCAATTCGATTAAGAACAGCATTTGCTTGTGCAAGGGCTACTGGCCTATTTATTCCTGCTAACTGCACACATGAGAGCACAGAATTAGATTGTAGCAGGCTTTCCAGGAGAAGAAAAGGTTAGCGACCAATACAGGCGACAATGAAGCCAGCACTTACCAGCACAACCCAGTCACGCTCCATAGCAACACCAAGTGCCACTCCACAGAGCCTCTCAATTGCCCCAGCCAGCACAAGAATAATAAACCATGGCCGGAGAAGAATGGATGATGCAGAAGCAGAGGAAACAGTGTGAGCGTAAATTGTCATAGATGCGGATAACAATTGTGCAGCAGCCTGACAGAAGCAGATGAAATGATGAATGAGAATATAGCAGAAACAGTCCGGATCGAGCTTGGACAAACAATGGTATCAACTTCACCTGAATAACGTTTAAACTAATATATGCAGGCACTCTAGGAAAGTAGTCCATCAGTTTTCCAACCAAAGGGCCTCCAACGATTATCGCGAGCTGTTTAACAGATCTCATGTTAAAAGGTAATCCAAGGACCCTAAATACCTCCTCTATTCAATGTTTCCGAAAAGTATTACAACCTTAGTAAAGAAACCCATGACTGCCACTGGTAGAAGACTAGGATGAAGTAATGCAATTGCAGAAGGCCATGCAAAATTCCACAATTGTTCCACTAAATTTCCAGCCAGGCAGCTAGCATATAATGCTGCAACATATAAACCCACCATCTCATGATCATTCGACAGGCTATACGTAAATATATATGAGAATCACAATGCAAGAGTTTTATAATATTTAAACTAACATCAAAACTCATCTAAGAATAGGCAGAAGAATCTTACCGTACAATCCAACCGGATGGGCTGGTGTTGCTGCAAGGGCATTCTGCTCCTCCTCAGACAGAACCTAAAACCCCTCCAAGAATTGAGTGATTATTCAATCAATCCATAAAGATATAGACAAAACTGATCTCCACGCAATGAGGGAATATAATGAGAGAAAAAAGTGCATACAGGCAATGCTGTCAAAAGGGTGTCTACAAAAGTTGCCTCAGATAGCAAGCTCAAAGGCTCAGCCTCAAGAAAATCAGATTTTATATGAACAACAGGTGGTGCACAATCACATTCATCGGCTGCCAACTCTTTAGGGACCTCATCATCAGTAACAACTTGGCTCAAATCTGTATTCGTAATTGAACACCTTGACTTAAATTTCCTCAACCTGCAATGAACACGCACAAAACCCATCAACCAATCCCCACCCTTCACCCAACAAGCAACAAATTTTCCCTCCTTCCTCCCATTTCCTACACTTTCTCAGCAACCAAACACACCATACCCAGGAAAAAAAGTTACCTCAAACAAGCAGAAGCAGAACCGAAATTCAACCATCCGCGAGGAGTGAAGCAATTGCGAATTCGAGGAGGATGCGGCGGCGGTAGAGAGGTTTGCCGTGGAGAGAGGAAGCCATAGGAGGAAGTGATGAAAGAGAGAGGGTGTGAAACAACTGTGACCATAGCCATAACAGCAAAGTCTTCAACTTTAAAACCTTCAAGTGCAAAAACTTGAAGAAGAAAAACCAATTGAGATAGAATACTTGGCTACTCATGCAGCCTCCCAATTAAGATAAAAATCAAATTACAGTCTCCGGTGAAGAAAAAAGTGATGGGTCAGGTTTCATTCGCATGTAAAGGCCTCTTCTTTTCCTTCTGGGCTTGAAGGATTGGTTATGTATAAAGCAAAAATTTGTTCTTTTTTATGGAATTGGGGTGTTTTTAGTTTTTAGTTTTTTTGCAGAGTTTAATGTGGAACTGGAACTGGAACTGGAACCGGAACCTTATCTATCTAATGTTCCAAGTTAGTTTGTGTGTGTGTTGTGTCTGATTCTGAGAGTCCGCCGGGTGGGCGGACAGTTCAAGTGGGAGTTTGCATGGTGGTGTGTGTGGCTGTGAGTTTTGATGAGTCGATGCTCTCTATTTTTAATTTTATTTTTATTTTCTGGTTAATGGAATTTTTCTTTATTTTTTTCTTTCCTTTTGTTGGGTAATAATAATGTGTAAAGTGGGCTGTTTTTTTATTTCTAATTCTATTTTGGAGGATTCTGTGGGCTATTTTAGGAGTAGAGCTTTTCTTTGGATTGGGCTCCTCTCCAGTTGTGGGTTACAGGATAAATCCTGTTACTCCAATCTCAACCGTTAAATTAAATCTAACGGTTGATAATTATTTTATGTTAAAAAGATAATTTTTCAATCCAAGATCTAGGAATCTAACGCCAGTATATTTCAGTTTCAAAAACCTCAAAACCCAATCCAAGGATAACTACACAAAAAGTAAAGAACAAAAGAATACACAGAATCAAAATATCTTCTACTCTTCTTGTACCAAGAGTTCTTTCCACGCATTAGTTTAGGAATGAGGGTGGATTTTGAAGGAGGAGAAGAATAGATTCTAAGGCTGGTTACAACTCCATCTGATTATTTAGCAAATCCACTAATCAGTTATTTTTACTCTACTCTTTGCAATAATCATCAACCCATCTCTCAAAAAAAAAAAGAAATTCTTTATTTTCAAATCTTTTTTATCTCCCTCTCTCTATGTATTGTGTATAAAAATTAAATTGGGAGAAGATATCCTTTGTAGTTTTGTTGTCACTGATATCTGATGTTTTGTTTGGAGAAATCAGTTTGCAGAGCCAAATAATTGAGAAGAAGAAAAGGAGGAGAAGAGGAACCAATTTAGTTTTTTTAGTAAAGAGAATAGAAGTCAATTAAATATTCAGTATCACGTGCTTAATAAAAAAATATCTTTTTAATATAAAGTAATTATCAACCGTTAGATTTAATTAACGGTTGAGATTGGAGAAACATGATCTATCCTGTTATTCCCAACTGGAGAGGAGCCCAATCCCTTTTCTTTCATTATCAGAAAAGGAAAGAAAACAAAGAGGGGAAAGAGTTTATTTACCATGAATTGGCATTGTTGGAAGCATAGGATGAAGCCCAAGTGGCAATCGCCCACTAGATAGTTTGTGATTTTCTTCTTTTTGAAATGAATTTTTGGTTATAGAAAACTTTTTTGAAAGGCTTGAAAAAAGGTTGTGGGTGATGTTTTTGGAATGAATTTTTGGTTCTAGAAAACTTTTTTCTTTCAATATTTAGTCTTTTAAATAGGTATGGAAGAATAATTCTAGATATACCGAGGGAATAAAGATAATTCATGGTGAAAGAATTATCCAACTCTAGCCAAATTGGATAAGATTCAAGGTGGCTAAACCCAGCGAGAATTGACCCACTCGAGGGTCTTAGGTTTTTTTTTGTTTCAATCATGGTTAAATTTAGGCTCAACCAAAAAAGTTATAATATGGAAGTGTTAACTTGAAAAATCTACCAGGTCACAATTACTCAAGTTCAACCAGCCGGACTGGTGTGAGTTTGAAAAGACTCATACATTCAATAGCATCTAGATGTTGTGATAAAAAAAAAAAAAAAGAAAACCAATAATAGTTATAGATGTAGTCATTTATTCACAAATTTTGAATTTATATAACAACAAATTGTTAATTTAGAAGACTCTTAGAATTTTAGTTGAATCGTCAAAAATTGATGATTGAACCAATGAATGTTAATATATATAATAACATAATTATATTTATAAAACTAAAAATTGTAAAAGAATATACACCTAAGGCAAATTTAAGATCACAGATAGAGAGCCAACTATAGTTATTTTACTTTCAACGGTTTACATGGCTCCACTAATTTTGAAAATACAAGATTTTACTAAGTGATAGTAAAATTATATCTTAATTATCATCCTATGACGACCGTAACATTCTAAAATTGTATTTAAGCTATGATAAGTAGCATGTTATTTAGTGTATCTAAATCAATCAAAATTGTGGTTCAAAAAAGAATCAATCAATATCAAATTTAAAGAGTGAAACCTTCAAACTTATTAAATTTTGATATAAATGTTTTTTTTTATATACTTCTGAGTATCTTAGCTCGACAAGCCAGACTAATCTCACCCGTAGCTCGACCATCCATCTCACTTCCCGAGCATTTAGCTTAAAACCATGAACGGCACGGTTCAACATCCACCTCATCGTGATATATTTTTCATACCTCACGTTTCTGCTAGATCAAATCTGGGTCATGAGTTAAGGGGCCACAGCATCCTGAAGACCACTGCGCCAACACCTCTTTGGTATTTTGATGTAGATACTTGGACCTGCCAGGCCAAATCGACTGGTTAAACCATGATCTTTGGGTTTGATCTTAATGATGGAATTGAAGGTGTTTGGGGCCTGGGAATTTAGTAGCTTATAAGGTTCAAATGTACCCAGAAAGGAAATTACATACCGTCCTTAATAAGTAATTTTACACCCTACTTGCTCGAAAAAATTAAAAAGGGACGCTACAAACGCTTGTATATTGAGCAACAAGTGCATAATCATTGCCAAGAAAATGATGGTTTGGGAATGAAGATTGTGGATAATTTCTTGGATGTAAAAAACAAGTGTGTAATCATTTCATTACCAAGTTGAAGTAGGCCAATTCGATGCCCATAATCCAATTTGCATAACATATTCCCATACCCATAATCCAATACAATTTGCATTCACGTCATTCGTCTCCATGTCAGTACAAATCACACTGAAAAAATCTTGAAACTCAATAACTCATGTTTTCATTAAAGTTTATTAAATCTTTATCGGTGAAAAAAACCATGAACACTCTAATTTTGATTCTATCTCTGCTTCAGGTTTTGCTGACCAGCATTATACTGATAAACACAAGTTAATATTCATTAGGGATTCCAATTCATAAACCTTGCCTAAACATAAGGTATAAATAATATTCACCTACAAATTCTGCGTAAAACTTCTACATCAACTCAACATTTATATCCCCAGGCTTGCAACATATCAAAACACCTACACTATCTGCATCTAGCCTTTTGCCATAGACTAATTCAAGGTTTAAATGCAAGTAGCCCTTAACACGTTATATTTAGCATAGCTGCTACCAATGCTATGATAATTTTGGCATTCTCTGAACACAAAACTAAACAATCACTAGCTGCAATACTTAGTTCTGCTACACTGAGCAAAAGTCCTAAGCATATAAGTAGCTGATCAGAACTGATGCCCAACCATGATCTATGTGTATTCATATCGACCATTTTCCGGAACATTTATGTGGATTTTGCCGGAAACAGTGTCAATTTCAGCGAAAAAAATTTGGTCTCAATCAGCTCAAAGATACAGATGTCTCCTTCCTTCAAGTCATTATCTTCATAAAATCTCTGCCATCCTTTCTGAAAGTACAAACCATCTCTCCATTTCATTTCCAGATGCCATGCTCTTCCATCAGTAAGTTGAACGATTACATCCAACGGAGTTCGGGGCACGTACTTGTTCTTAAATTTAGTCGGAACACACTGCATTAGAAAGAGAGCAAAACGCACCATTACATACAACTTTGCAGCCACGCGCATATAATAATACTAAGCACATACTAATAATTTAAAAGCTTACCAATTTTTTTTGAGAAAAATGATATGGCCGGAGGACGATAATGAAGGAAGGATTATTAGTCCTGAACTTTTTGGCTTCAATGTATGCATTTTGGGATTGCTCGGATGCTCTTGAAAGTGCCGCAGAGAATTTTTTACCACTTATAGGTTCCATGTCTTCATCTTCTCTGGAGAACTCCTGATCATCTGCACTAAAGACATAATAATTAGCACAAAAGAGAATATGTACTGGAGACTAATATAGGACGGAGAAAAAGAAAAAAAAAATGTAAGTCCTACAATTTCCGTCGGTTTCATTAACATCATCAATTTCCCCTTTCGTTTCCATCAGGGATCTTTTTCTCCTGGGCTTATACTCAAAATCAGGTCTTCTCTCTAAAGACAGATGAAATACTGAGATCCTAAGTTTTATATCCTCCAATTTGATCAGCTCAAAGATACAAATATCTCCTGGCTTCAAATGATTATCCCTGACAAAGTTACTCCATCCGTTTGCGAAACCCAAACCCTCTCTAGGACCTCTTGAAACTATTCCAACAGCCCACTCTCTCCCATCTGCTGCCAAAAGCTTAATGCTACTACCAATTTTTCTCAGATGCTTTGTTGCAAATTTGTCTGGCACATGCTGCACCATAATATTGAAGTCAAGAGAAAATAAAGATTAGATACCCTATACATGTCATTATATGAAATTGAAGAAACTTGATGGGTGTGTGTAAGCTAGATAACTCACTGCAGTAACTCCCTTGATGTGATTTGGCTGCATGACAAGCATAAAATTAGCATTTGACAGCCCGAAAATGTCGGCAACATGGGTTGCAATGCCTGGTTCTTGTGAAGATTGTGCACATTTGGAGGCAAGACTCGTTTCCTGATTATCTTCGTGGCCTTTTTCTGAAAACTTCCGCTTCCCTGTATTCAAAAGAAACCAAAGTCAAGACAAACAATTTCTTGACACACCACATTGCAGAAAGGTTAATGATCAACCGAGTACAGCTTACGAATTGACGAGTACTTGGATTTGACTTGTGTTTCCCCTCTGTTGAGTTGGATGTCTCAGGGTCGACCTGCAATCTTCCTTGGTTTGAGCTATCCTTAGCATCCTCCCCTTGCCTTTGACACTCCTCCATTGTCTCATCAGGATACTCGCCCCTTGTTTCTTCTTCTTCAGCTTCCAAATTCGACCTCCCTAAAGACACAAAAGTCTCATAATTCTTGCTAATTCCTCTTCGTCCTGATTCGAAAAAAGAACCAGGCCGGTCATTATTAAGTGAAGGGGCTTTCTCCGGGTCTGGTAGGCCTGAAGAAGAGCTCGAATTGGCGGTAGGGTCATTGCATTCCTTGCCATCTTCTTTTCGTGACGACGAGTCCTTGTAGTTTACTTCCTCTCCGGGGCTAGAATCACCATCTGGATATGGGATTTCGTAGGCAGTCTTATCACCAAAGATGCGCACCTCAAAGCTTGACGTGCCATTGTATCGGAAGAGTAAAGCACTGCCGCGGCAAATCGAATAACGTTCAACAAACTGTGGCCAACCCTCATCAAACCAGACAAACTCACCAATCTTCTTTAATCCCACCCTCCACACAATGTCGCTATGTGGAACAGTGAGGGTAGCAACATCAGAAAGTTCACTCCCATGTTGTTGCACAAACGTTGTAGGAATCCACTGAAAGTAATTAATTAAATCCGGTTAGTTAAACACAGACGATAACACAATTACAAGAAGTAATCATCATAATAATATCATCACATCGACTATGAGCTGTATACTTGGACTTAGGAGCCTACCTTCAACCTAAACTTCCTTCAAAAAAAAAGAAAACCTCGCTGCCAGTTATATGATTATAATATTAATTGTGCGTGATAACCCTAGTGTTCAATTCTCCGTGGACATGGCAGCTTGGTGAAAAAACATAGGACTCAATGTAATTTATACAATTTTATAAAAACGGATAGTGAATATATAAAAATACCAGCTTGTTTTCTTGATGAATATTCTGCAAAATTATCTTGAGAAAGTGCGTTGGTGTTGGTGGCTGAGCAGGAGTAGCAGCTGCCATGCTTTGTTGAGTCATTGATCTTTAGCTGCTAAAAGAAAGACATTAGCAGATTTTGGCAGTCATTGAAAAACCTCGTTCGTTGGTCTTTGTGTGTATTTGAGAAGTGGGCTTTTTTTCTTGTAGGTAGTACAAGATTTTGGGCTGTTGGTGGAACCCAAATAACACAACTGATAATCAAAACTCGATTTATTCTACACAAAACCTGGACCGGAGCTGAATTTAAGCAAGGTGATGAAAATCATACCTGATACCCCCACACAAATTGTTTCGGCTGCTTAATCAATAATCGACCCTACAAATTCCCAAAACTGTGAGACGATATATAGGAGTTCACTTTTTTAATAAGAGAAGGGTTTTAATGACTTTTGCCTTTTTGGCTGCGTGTAATTGTTTAAGATAGTAATGCCATGGATAGAGAAATTTTATGGTGGGATCCGATAAATTGGAGAAATAAACAAATTTTAGAATAGAAATAATGAACTTTCAATGATATTAAACTAACTATCATAAAAAGGAAGATATTTTATTAACGTAAAGAGGAGATTTTTTACTAAAAAAAACAAACATACGAAGGAGATTTATAACTAATCAAACTTAGAAAATACCATAATAAAATTTTTCGCTAGTCCTTCTATATGCATAAAAATTACATTAGAAAGCTCGATGGGTTAGATCAACTGGTTGGAGTTGTTCTAGCTTAACTAAGAGATCTCGAATTCGAGTTTTGGGAATGCATCATTTTAAAGGCTAGTGGCGCCAACCTTTATGGTTCCAATCATGTCATGAGCTGGATTAGTCTGGGCCTGATGTTATCCCTTAAAGGCATATTGGCCCAGGACACCATTGCCAAAGAAAAAAATTACATTAGAAGATTAACCCATCATAATTAAGAGTGTGATACAGATAAAAACTGAATTTGTTACGAAAAAGCTTTGGATACTCCGACTAAGTAAAGATATGACGTTGTTTAGGAAGCACTAATGAGAATTAATGGCAGAGATTTTGGGTGGTGGTAGGGGGAATCTTAAGTGTGGCAGTGGCGGTTAACTGTGGCGTTGAAAGGAGAGGGTAATTAATTTATTTAATTTGATTAATTTGATTGATTGTTAGTCAGTCAGTCAGCTGCAGCACGTAAACGTCACGCATGGCTTTCATATCTCAAGAAACACTATCACTTTCTTTTGCGGAGAACCAAGCTCAACAACAACTGTTGGTTCTTTGAAAGAAACAAATCTTTTGACATTTTTTGACAAGACAAAGGTGTTGCCGAGAAAGCAATTCTTTTTATTCGCGTATAATTAATAAATTGTGTGGAGGTGTGTGATAAAAAGGCAGCTACTACAAGGTCTGAGCTTAAAGCCTCGAGTTGCAGTCAATTTCCTTGGGAGGAGGGAAGTTGTAGTACTTTATACTACTGTACTAGATGTATAAAATGTTCAAGAGAATGGGATATATGGAGTTGCTCAAGAAAATGAAGAAAAAAAAGTTTTTTTTATTTTATCAGCAAGCATATATATATTCTTTGTTTTTTTTGATAAAACGGTAGATATTCATTCCACAAATTGAAAAGTACACAGAAAATACAATAGTTATAACAAGCCAAAGCAAGAAAATATTCAAATCTATTACAAACTATGGAGGATTTTATCTTTAGGTAGCATCCTAATCTGAACTTGCAACACTTCCATTATGAAAGCATACACGTCCGGTAGATCCAGTTCAGTGCCACCATACACCAAAGGCTTCCAAGAGTAGCCTTTACACATCCAGTTCAGTGCCACCATACACCAAAGGCTTCCAAGAGTAGCCTTTACACAGGAGATTTTCTATGCTCCACCCATGCTGTAATAAACCAATACTCTCTAACCCAATTTGAAGAACTTGTTTGCATTTTCTATTTGTCTCCATTAAGCTCTCAACATTGGACACAAAAGAGGCTCAAAGCTTCAAGACATCAATTAGTTTTGACACCGTGTAGATCGGGTCAAAACTTCCTTCAACAAAGATGAGAAGGCAAATATAATTTGAACACCGAGTAGATCAGGTCAAAAGATGTCTCCAAACTATAGATCTGAACTGATTTGTGCCAAAGAAAAAAAAAACTCCTATATGGAGTAAGAAAAACTACCCAGAATGGTAGTGGAGAGGCTGCACTATAATAGCAGCAAATAACCTATAATTTATTTATGGTAGGGAAGATGAAAAAAAGAAGAAGCCAAATTGGAGCTTACCACCGGTTGGGTATCCCGGGCGGCAGTCCCTGGATGAAAATTAGAAACTCTTGGTTGGGAGAGTTCTAGAGAGAGAGAGGGAAAGGGAGAGAGTGTGGCATAAGTTTTTAAGCATATATATATTCATGATATGAAATGTTTGAAAACATTGCAGCAAGCAATTCAGATAGCGAAAAATATTACATATCAATATAAGCAATACAAATCGATAGTGGCTAAGATGAAACGGTCATGATGCCCAGGAATTGGGGAGACAGTAGGGGTGTGCAAACGGCTCGGTTCGGTAATACCATATCGATTTTTTATCATACCGACGGTACCAAAGGGACCCGCATACCGACTCCCTACCGATCGGTCCATACCGTCCAGACAACTAGACCATACCGACAAAATACCAATCGGTTCGGTCGACATACTGACAATATCGTGCCAACTAAATGCATGAAAGAAAAAGAAAAAATCAGATAACTAAATTGCAAATTTGATGGGAAAATAAAATTTTAATTTTAATTTTACACCCCATAAAATCTAACCAGCAAACACTAAATTTCATTCGATTAAAAACTTTCTTGTGTTATTCTTTTGGTCTTTTTTTTAGTTTCATTGCACAACAAAAGTATTCAAAAGCAACCGATTACTCAACACTTAGCTTGAACACACATCAAAAGCATTCCACCCAGTTTCTTTCAATGTTTTTTTTTTTTGAGAAAGAAGCAGCATAAAACATAGATAATCAACTTGATCAGTACATAAATTCACAAAACCTATTGTAATTCCAAAAATCAGTTTCTAAACATAGAAAATGAACACAACAAATACTCAAAATTATATCTCTTGAAAATGGCTCAAGAAACACAACAACTATCCAAAATGAAATCTGCATGTATAGTTAATTGACATCTAGAACTGAAGAAAGAAAAATCAGAACAAAGTAACAAAAGGAAGGGAGACAGAAAGAAAAGAGGAGGGAGGAGAAGGAAATGTCAGTAAGAAATCCAAGTCGTTCCCTTGGCTGTGCTGTCTTTTGTGAAGGAGCAAATTATAGTTTTATTCTTCTCTTCAAGGCGATTCTTATGGTAGGAGGCATCGACGATGAGGTCTTGTGGAGGAGGTCATGGCGGCGTGGTGGTTTTGCAGAGGAGGACGAGGAGGAGATAGTGGTGACATAGTGGTTGTTTACAAGAGGAGAGGAGGCGGCGAGAGTGAACAAGAAAGAAAGAGAGAGAGAAGAGTGAAACTGAATGAGGGAATTAGGGTTTTAATGTTAGGTATTTATAGGTCGGCACGGCGTCAGTATATCGACATACCGACCCAGCCATACCGCCTTGGTCCCACTATTTCTCGGGACGGTATGAGGCCGAGCCGCACTTTGTTTTTGAGCCAATCTTTCGATCGATGCCGAGCCCATTTGGGTCGGTATCGGCTCGGTAGATTTGCTCACCCCTAGGAGACAGCACACTTCCAAGCTGCTGGATTGATCTGTTCCACATTGATGTTTAGCTCCAATTGATATTGCTTTACCTTGTAGCTTGAGCAATTGGACGGTATTTCCCCGGTTAATACCATGAGATCCTTTTGGGAGGTAGAGCTTTCTTCTATATCTTTGGGAATCGACATTTTTTAAGCTATGGAGCTAAATCTGATGTGGTTATTATTCCTTTGCAACCTGTAAATGTATCTGAAAACACCACTTTCTTCACAAAAAATTTCGAGCCCATCTACTTCGCCACTAGTGGCGTTAGCAACAATTTCAAAAGAGTAATCTAATGGACCGAGATACCTGGATAGGGTTGTTGGGCCTTTAAGATTGACCTCTGCATGTGATTTTCAAAACTCACCAGAAGGTGACAAAAGAGTAGTAACATAAGTCCTGTAAGGTCTCCTATCACTACTGTCTCGTGTTCTCACTTTGCAGGATCAGGGATGGTGGAATTCGCTTCATCACCATCGTTCACATGCATCTCTGTCTTGTTCTCCGAAGGTTTACCTTCAGACCAACTTGCCATCTCCTTTCGCCGTCGGATCTCCTCAATATTTGGTTGGTACACCATTTGGGTAGCCCTTGCCAAACGTCTCCAACTCGGTATTGTTATTGTGGTGGTGACCAGGGAATCCGAGTCAATCTCCTCTGCAACTTCTGCTGTTGTATTAATCCAGCCCATGTGGATGGTTGGGATCCGGTGATCTCCTTCTGTTGTGCTCAGAACTGTTCCAATTTTGCCTTTTTCTGAGGAGCTTGGTTATTCATTTGTCCTAGAGTCCTTTCTTGTTCAGGGGCCTCTGCAGTTTCATTATGTTGCTCCACAGTTCTTGTTACGGCATTGGATTGGCAATTTTTCTCCCCTTGCGTCAGAAAGAACTCAATTCTAGCCCTTACAAATCCGTTTCAACCCATTTGATTCTCAATCCTATCATCAATTTGAACCATAGTTGCAAAAACATTACATATTTTCCAGATATTACGGCCTTCAAGAAAATCTTGAGGTATTTCATGGAGTTGAATCCAGAACCAAAATAGTCTTAAGGGCACTTGGTTAATGGACATATGAGGCAACCACCTTCTAAATTTGTATGCACGCTAGCAATCAACCATGGGCAACCTTTGTATATTTTTTTCACAATCCTCCTCATATTCAAATCCCACCAAAAAGAGATTGTTTTTCTTATCAGTAATCCTAAAAGCACCTTTTAAGTTCCATACATGATTCAAACTGGATTTGAACATACCCGCGTTGAAGAAGTGTTCCGAGTATACCTTTCTGACCAGACATGTTCGGCTAATTACATCACCGAGCGGTTCATCAACATCGTCTTCCAGATCCTTGGATTTGAAGTTGTTGAGGTCTACGCTAAAGCTGTCCTCATGAAAATTGTCATCATACCGTTCCACAGTAGCTTTCTTATGTTGTGTGCGACCAGAAAAGGACCAACAATCAAGATGCTTGGAACAGGAAAGTATGAACCTCAGGTTCAAACCAGAAGACGGCAATTTGTACCCGCTTGCAATCACCACACTCCAGTAGTTGGCTCAAAACGATTTTGGATCTACTTTCTTTTCTAGGTTCGGGAGTGCTGTTGATGCCGAGTTATAGATTTTGAGATCTAATGAGGGAGATGAATAATGTTTTTTGTACAGTTATAAAGAAATAGGGTAGAGAGAAGGCAGAGAGTAGGATAGAGAGAGAAGCATTTTTGGATAAGAAAAAAAAAAGTTTTAGCCTTGGTTTTGATGTTTACATTAATCACAAGAGAGTTATATTGGTTTATTTATTTCACAGTTGCATGCACGGTTGGATTTATTTGAGGAAGATAGGCACTATATTCCTTTTGCAGTCTAAAAACAAAATAATTTGTTTTAGTTTATTTAACTTTTTCTTTTTTTGCTTCAATTTAGGAGTGTCCATCCTCTATTTGAAGGAAGTAGGATATATCTATACTATTGGGTTTATTTATTTATATACATCTTTATTCTGAAATTGTCCCTTTCATACATTGCATTATTGAAATTATTTTTATTCTATATCTTCGTCCAACACTCCATTAATGGAATCCACATGGGCATGCTACGTGTGACACCCCGGGGTCTATGAGGGCAGGAAGTGTACGCCGGTGCGGGATGAACATGGACAAGGAGCGGCTTCTGGCAGGCTTCTAGACGGAGGGGCACGGGAATGAACCGATCCACACCGGAATAGGAGAGATCCTGAGACTGTGTAGGGATGGGGCTGCACAGTTAGAGCAATTTCGAGGTTGTACAGGTATGGGACTGTACAATTGAGAGTAGCTTAAACGGTTTGATGGGTACTAACTATATCAACAAGGTGCACCTACCTTTTTGGTGCTCATTCTAGAAAAACTCTAAAGTTAAACATGCTTGACTTGGAGCAATTCTAGGATGGGTGACCTCCTGGGAAGTTTTCCCCGGAAACGTGCGAGTGAGGATAAAGCATGTTGGAAAGGTCCCGTGTTGGTCTGTAGTGACAGTCGACAAGCCGGGACGTTACAGTTGGTAGCGGAGCAGACTTTAGATCCTTGGGAATGTTTTGAAATGTTTTGTGATGTTTTGTGCATATGTCTGCTCCTTTTTTAGTCGTATGTTGCATTCACTTATGCATTTATATAGTGAGTCGTACTATGGATCCGGTGTAGGGGACACACCTGCTGGGGGTCGGGGTGACCCGGTATTGTTGTTATAATGACATGTTTGCTCTTGCAGCTTAAGCTGTAACAAAGTTTATTTTGTGGTTTATCCACTGATCTATTAGAGTCGGTGTAGACTCTTGATTCTTGGTTTATGTTCCTTGTCTGTGACGAACTGGCCAATACAAGTAAGAACCATCGGTTTGCTTTTAGATGGTACATCTGTCGAGAGATGATTTGATGTGATCTTGGTGATCATGTTATTTGTGGTCTGATTATATAAATTTGAGGATTTGAAGTTACTTGTGAAATTTTCTTATGGATTAGTTCTTGTTTGGGGTTCGAGATGATAATTTCTTGAATTAATCTGAGGATGATTTAATGATGTATTTGGGGAAATATCTTGTAAAGATACTTGAGGCAATTAATTTGGTGAGTTTAGGGGTATTAATGGTGATTGTGATAAGAAGGTTTTGATCATGAATGATGGCTGAAGTTATAGTTCATGTGCTAGATGAGGATGCTGATAGTATGTTTACATTGAGGTTTAATTTTGAGGTGATCTCGGGTGTTGTGATTCAACTGCTAGCTTGTTAATTATGTGATGAGAGATAGTGATGTTTTGAGTTCTTCGTCAAAGAAATTCTGGTGTTCATGCTATGTGTGGCTTTGGGGGGGGGGGGGGGGGGGGGAAGATTCATGATTGTGAGTTATGAAAGGATGTTTGGGTCTTGAGGAACCCAAGGTCTAGAATGTTAACTGTGATACCTCGGTAATGATCGGGTTTTAGTGCCTAAGGTATGATCCGGGATATATATATATGAGTTTGGTTGAATTGGTGTGTGATAGAGAAAATACATTGAGGATCAGATCATGAAATTGATTATGGACTTTTGGTTTTGAGGTATTCATATTGGGAGTGATGATCTTGTTACGCAGGTAACAATTTGAGATTCTGTTACTTGAGGATATGCTTAATGGGTAAAGGATTGGATATATTCGGTTGAGTGATGATAAATGAAATTGTTTATGGATTCTTGTATTATCAACGGTGAGGAAGATTGGATAAAACTATTGGGTTACTGCTTTGATATTATGCTTTATTAATCATATTGGACTAAAGTCAATGATTGATTTGTTACATCGGAGTTCTTGCTTGAAAATGTGATTGATGGACATGGTGGTTCTACTTGGTAGTTTTGGCCGACGGTATTTTGATACCGGGTGACCCCCGTTGTGTCAGTTAAGCTCTTGGTTGCTTGACTTATTATGCAAATTTCGAGGACGAAATTTTGTTAAGTGGCATAGAACTGTAACGCCCCGATTTTTCGTTAATTAATTTTTATGGAATTTTCAAATTTTTGGAATTTTAAAATTCCAATTTTACCCTTATAGAATTTTCGAAATTTTTGGTCAAGAAAATTAATGTTATTAATTTATTCTTACACGGAAATATTTTATATATGTTGGATTTAATCCTAGTTTCGGGTTTTATGGAATTTAATTGTGTTTTAGGGTGCAACACATGGTGTAGTGTAGTTTGCCAAAAACTACGTAGTTTCGGGATAGGCCAAACATAAAACACACACTTGACCTGCGTTTTGACCAAGGGAAGAGGGTTGATCGTGCCTAAGACCAAAATGACGTCGTTTTGGTCCCGGCCGAAATCAACCCTAACCCTAGAGTATAAAAACATCTCTTTTCTCTCTTTCCTTTCTTTTTCTTTCCTCTCTTTTCCCCGAACGGCTGCTACCCACTCTTCTTTTTTCTCTCTTTCTTTTTTGCCTTTAAGCCTCACTTCTATCTCCTCGAATAACTGTCGCCACCACACCTTCGTCTTCCTTCCTGATTCTCCTTTTCTCTTTGTTGTTTTCTGGGCTGCCCCTCGCCGCTGCCGCTGTTGTCGGACGAAAGGGGAGAGCTTGCGTGATTTGGCTCGCGACATGGAGTCGAAGCCACACCCACCTGTAGGTCGCCGACAAGGCTCGTCATGGTGGTGGTGAGTGCGATTGTTGGTGGCAGGTGTCTGTCACTGTCTCGGTGTTGGTGCTCGGTGGGCGGGTGAGTTATCGATTATTGTGCTGATGTTGCTGGCGGCCGGACAGAGACAGTGAATGGCGGGTGCTGGTTTGGTTCGTTGGTGGTGTGTTTGGCCGGAGTGAGGCCTGTTGTTGGTCCCTGTGTTGCCTCAGGTCGGGGTGGTGGCTGCCGGATTTGGTTGGCTGTTGCGGGTTTGTCTCGGACAGAGAGGCTGTGGAACGGGTTCGGACTGTGAGAGCTCGATTTTCGAAGTTGTTTGTGTTTCTGGTTTGGGGCCAACGAGGTTGGTTTTGAACAGAATACTGCAGATCCGGGTTGGACTATCGATTGGAGTAGTCGGGGTTTCTTTCTCATGGTTGTCATGGTGTTTTCCGGCAAGGTTACCGGAATCCGGCGAGGCTCGGGTTGTTGTTCCGGGAAGACATAGCTTCTTTTCCGGCATTACATGGTAATTCTCGGTGTTGGCCGTTGTTTGATTGGGTACATGTCATGTTGTGTAAATGCAATTAATTAATGTATTACAACGATATGGACTTAGTGGAAACCGGGTGTACGAGATGTGAGTGGTGCGGCCGGAATCCTACCGACGCGTATAGGCCTAGGTCGGAAGACTGGGCTCGGGTTTGTAAAATAGTTGGATTATTTTTTTATAACGATTTGGGCCATGCCCAATTAATGATATTATAGATATATAGGCTTTAGGCCCAGTGACTATTATGGGAATGGGCTTTAGGCCCAATGGATAATTAAAACTTACAACTATTATGGATATGGACCTTAGGCCCAAAGGAGGATAAAACCTAATGTTTTAATTAAGTGGACCTTTAGTCTTGGACTAAGATTATGAGATTGTTTGGGCTTTGACCTTGATGGTTAGTAACTGGCCTTAGGCTACGGGATAAACTCAAGATCATACATTGGCATGCATTTGTTTAATTGTGATGAGTAAGCATCTTATATGATGTGTATATTCGTAGGACGTTATGGACATAGGAATGTTGAGGCGGGTTAAGGCTTCGGCTTCCGAGGCAATTATTATGGCCAAGGTGAGGACTTATAAACCTTTGTATGCATTACTGCCTACAATGCTCGGTTAATAAACTTGGAACAAGAAGTGGTAATACTTGGTTGGTATTGTATGCTATATGCATGTATGCTTGCTGTGTTGGTGTTCCTGTGTGCACTTGTATCTTAATGATGATACCTTGATGCAATATGTCTGATTACGTGTATTACGTGCCTGTTTGATATGATATGCCAGTTGAGCATGAGTTTGTTGGTTATGAGATATAACATGTGATATGACTTTGTGGTTCGTGTGGTGACTTGAGGGCTGGAGGCCCGAATTTGAGAATAAGATATTAAATCCACACAACCCTGTTTGATAATAACGTATGGCAAAACTCTTAAAGCATAATTGAGAATAACGAACTATAATATTCTACTGTGGGGCTGTTGACCGGTTGGTTCGAGCAGGAAGTGATACCCCTCGGGATTGCATGCGGGATAGCATGGTATATGCGGTTTAGCATATGGGTCTGTGATGACCGGTTCTACCTCCCTCTTTCTCTCTGTCTATCTCTCTCTCTCACTGATTGTATTGGGCCTTGCCTTGATTATATTGGGCTTATGCCTTGGTTGTCTCAGGAGACGGGACCGAGCTCGACGCACACAGTAGAGGGCCCTAATAAAACATTCAACCCTAATAACAATAAAGTACAATGATAATTAAGTGATTAAAGATCAGTGTTGGTTTGAAGTCTGATGATGACTTGTATTGTTCATTGTGACTTGTTTGTGCATTGTGGTTGCTGTTGCCTGATGCCGGTGTACTTGTAGTTGATTTGTATTTGTATATACTGGTTTATTTGTTTGCGGTGAGACAGTGGTTGGTCTCACCTCCTCACAGTCTTTTTCAGGTTAACTGCTCATTGAGCATTGATGCATATCAGCAGGTGGCGGCATTATCCTCTCCTCGGGTCGGATCCATAGGATTGCATAACGTGCATGTTTCTTATTTATTTATCTTTCGCTGCATACTTGTTTATTATTTAATTTGTTGTATAATTGTACATTGATCATGATGATTTTATTATATCCCGGGTAGAAGGGCATTTTGGTCACTTCTCATGTTGGAATTAATTTAATGGGTTATTTGGGATACTGGTGTTTAGTTGATGATTTTTCATGTCCCGGGAATAATAAGGGCAATTTAGTCATTTTATATTTAAATTCTATTTTTATATTAATAAATTGGGACACGGGTGTTTCACTACGTCAACCCAAAATCCCAAAATGCCACGTAGAAGATGTGGAGTTTACCTTATTTTTCTCAATAATTCTGATTTTGGCATAGTACATACTTGTGCTATTGGGTTTGTTCATTTAATATACCTATAATATTGAGATTGTTTCTTTTTTTATACTAATCGTGGTGATTTTATTAAGATAAAGAATAAACAGAATACAAAAAACAAGTAGAGTTGTCAAGAGCAAAAACCATGCAAGGACAACCATATACTTTGAAATTGTCCCAAAGATAAAGAATAACCAGAATACAAAAAACAAGTAGAGTTGACGTGGCACGACCAAAATAATGTTGTTTTGTCCCAGTTGGATTTCTTTAAACAGAGTGATTAACAGAAGTATACAATGGGGATAATTTCAACAGTGCAAGCATATAAAATGGACAATTTCAATAGTACGCGAATATAAATGGGATAATTTCAATCCTTTCTCTCTCCCCGGTCTCTCTCTCCCTCTCTCACAAGAGTCTCTATTTTTCCAAAACCAGAGATTGTCGTTCGAGCTCCCCAGCCCGATGGTAACTGCCTTAGTCTCTTTCTTTTTCTTTGTCTTTTTTTTTTTGTCTTAAATAAGTGGTAGTTTATTGTTGTCTTTTGTATTACTTTACCTTTGTTATTTTTTGGTACATCTACAGTCCTTTGTATTAAAACTTTTTGTAAATTGGAACAAAATAGATTCAGAGTCTTCAAAGGTTTATTAGAACGATTTACTCGTCCCCTAAACACCCTTCATCCTTTTGTGGTGGTTGTGGAGGAAATTGGGTCCAGTTTAACCGGTAACCAAATGAGTCTCTACTCTAGTATGGGTTTCTATGTTCCAATTAGTCTTATTGTCCTTCTCACGGTCATCCATGGAAGATATAGAAGTCATGTTCTTAAAGTGTTACAAGATAACAAGACTCACTCCTCTTAAGGCTTAAGTATGAAGCCTTTAACGGGAGATAGCTTGAGATTTGTGGAGCCATCAATTCATTTTATGTCCAATTTTAGAAGTATTGCAGGTCTCTATCACCATATCCTCATGTGTTAAGATCAAAAGCATTTGGAATTTCTATGTTAATCTTATAATAAATCTAGATGATGTTTTTTTATTTGACTTGTTTCATGAGTTTCTATCTAACCCAATAGTATAAGTATATAGTATGCTAAAAGTTCTCTATTTGAGTCTTCAATAACTGTAGGCCCAAATTGACTAATCCACAAGTGGAACTAATATTACCATAATGACTCGCAGCAAAATTGAAGAACATCAAAGGGTAATTCCAACTATCTCACAATGTTCTTATTCAACAATCACCTTATATGCTCTCAACTTGGTTGGAAGAGTGAGAAATCCACCTTCATCAGCAGCTAATATTGAAAAAAAAATTCAATAAGTGGAAGCCTTTCGTATATAGCTTACAATTAAGTTAAACACCTTTTACATACCTAGAGTTTCTCATATATTCCGATCGTGTACTCTGGAGCTTTTGTGTCTCTTTATATATCCAGAGTTTCAATCTTTGTCCCTTTTATGTACTTCGAGCAACTCGGATGATGACTGGCCATTTGCCTGTGTCAACTTGACACGTGTTGTGTTTCTATTGGGCCTTGTGGAGACAACTATAGATCCCACCTTATTTCAAAATTCTCAGCTTGAGAGTCCTACAAAATTTTTCACATGGCACCAATCGTTTTGTGTCACGTGTCAAATGGGTCCGAGCAGATGATGACATACCTTAGATGCTCGCGGTACACAAAAAGGATAAAATTAAAATTCGACATACATAAAAAAGATAAGAACACTCCGGGGTGCACGACAATATCAAATATGGAACTCTAAAAGGTGATTAAGTGAATTATCAAAAAAAAAAAAGGTGATTAAGTGTAGTTTCAACTAATCAATCATGTTAATCAAATGTTGTGATAAATTTAGCTACACAACAACAAGAGGAGAAGACATCAAACATGTTATCCTCGAAAAGATGGATGTCTTTCGCCTCTTATCGTTTGTATATCCTTTCAAGAAATTAGTACCATGTAGGAAAAGAAAGAAGACAATTTGTGTTGTTAAAACACAAAAAAAAAACAAAGAGGAAAAAGAATTAATTATTTTTCACTTCAAGTTACAAAAAATGGGGCACCAACACCAAGACAAAGCACTTACTGCCAAATAAGTATACTATAATTAGCAGAGGTCGCCCGTGTTTGTCGCGTGTATTTTACGCCTTTCTTAGTATATCACCTTCCTTGTCGTTGTCTTTGTAAAAAAAAAAATATTAAACTCACTTATATTAGTTTTTTTTGTACATACTCACTTATAAATTTATAATAGTTAAAGAAGACAATTAAAAGAACTAGCAACAGGAAATGGAAATGATATTTTGACATTGCCCATATACCATTTTTTAGAGAATTTGAGAATAAACAAGATTTCTCTGGACTTCTTAATTTTGTTTCCTTTTTGTTCAAAATCGATTTATCACTTTAAACTTCAATCTCTTGAATAAATTATCAAATCATTATACTGATTCTAATAATTATCTAGTGAGGAGACTTGATTATATTGAAGGGAGGAGTATGCAAAATTGTTATGGTTCATGATAATGATGTTCATTGTTAATTACTATTTTATTGAGTTAATTGCAAATGATATATGCACCAAAATTACATGAAACCAAAATAAAAACTTAGAAGAATTGTAACTTTTCTTTAATATTATAGCCCGCAAGTGTATATATTGGAAGTTCCCATAAGAAAAAATTATGCTATACCACTAGCAAAATCTAGGAATAATTTGATACGTAAAGATCGGAGAGATTTAAGATAAGACAACAAAAGAATATTATTTGTTTCTTTGTTTCTGAAAAAAAACAAAAGAATATTAAAAAGATAACCACAATGAGATGCTTAGTCTTTTTGGTTAACAAAAGTGATCTCTCTTTCTTTAATCACAAAAGAACATTTTTTTTTTTTAGGATCCAAAAGAACATATTATTAATAGCAAAAGGTTGTCAGTATATATGACTACAGAAGGGGAAAAAGAAGAAAAACATTTTGTAGATCAAATTCAAAATGCGTAATTTCAAAGCTTTTGCCAAATATTAACTATTTTTTTCTTAACCTATAAAGAAAAAAAACTATTTTTCATTTTTTACCTAACTTAATTTGTTAACCAGACTTATTGGAATAACAAACAAGACTTTGCCTGTCAAATTAGCCTGAGATTTCACATGCATGTTACTACTTTCTTAGGTTCTGGGACCTATGCATCTATCACATAAAATCAAACTGACTATACCAGACGTCATTTGATTTCAGATTTCATGTCAAATATTCTGCAGAAAGAGAAGAGGAAAAAAAGTGTAGAAAAATGTGATTTCACTCAAGGTGAAATCAATGGCTTCCATGTGCATGACCTAACAGACTTGTCATATCAGTTCTCATAAAGCGAGTTCAAATGGCATGTCTTGATTTATTTCCCAAAGATAAAAGAAACAAAAACTAATTACTACCATTCTCCAATTTTCTTATACTTCACCCACTTCTCATTACTGTCTAAATTGTATTTACTATAAATGGTGTCTACGTTTCTTCCACTTTAAGGTACGTGTTTTTTTTTTTTTGTTTTTGCATTTTGTCCTTAAAGATACCACTGGGATATCTTTGAGGGAAAACAACAGCAATTCCATTTCCCAAAAGAAAAGAATTTGCACAACTCAAAGTCCCACACTACTCCCAAAGTCCCTTGAGAAGGGACATTTTTCTAGATACACATAAACAACTCGCCTTGAAAATTGGGTAAAATAAGAGATACACAGTGATAACTTCCCTTCCATCAATCCCAATATCATTCCAAGAAAGAAAGCAAAGCAAAAAGAAAACCATGTGAGGTTTAGCAGGGAAAAAAAGATAGAAAAGCTTCAACTATGCTCCTCCATTGCCTCCTCCTCCTCCCTCTTTCCTCCTCTCTATTTTCAAGACCAAACTGTCAAAATCCTCAAAACCCTTAAAACACACCTTCCCCATCATTTCCCACAAACCAATGCCCCCATAGTCCATCATTTTCAGTTGGACAAGAGTGGAAAGTTGAAAAATAAAAATAAAAATAAAAAATAAACATGTTTAAATAGTTTTTAAAAAACCCAATCAAAATATATCTCTCTCCTTCTCATGTCTCCTCCACAGTCTAAGTTCCCATGATATTACATCACTTCTTGTTTTCATAGGAATAGAATTCTACAAAGCCTATCCAGCTAGAGCTATATCTTACCCTATGCCATTGAGGTTTCACTATTATAAACAGTGATATTAGTATTTCTTTTAATTTGCCACGGAACAACTGTTTTTTTTTTTTTAAGATTAATATGTCAAGAAAAGTTGTTCCTTTCACCACAACCTTCTGTTGATGTTGGTTGCCACAGTGATTGAGACTTGAAAGCGCCCATCTTTTCATGTCCATTGACACTGATAGTTGATACATCACTTGGCTTGTTCATGTCCTCTTTTGACCCTCCACTTCTCTCCTCACCTTTCTTTATCATTGCCAGATACTGTGCCAGAAGAAACTAAAGTTCTTTCTCAGCTTAGACAAGAATAAGAGGGAGAGGGGGAGAGATGATGATGGGGTCTCTTTCAGGAGAAACTGCAAAGAAGAAGGCAATGTGGCTCTATCCTAAGGTGTTGGGATTTAACCCTTCTGAAAGATGGGGCCATTCTGCTTGTTATTCTAATGGAGCTGTTTATGTCTTTGGGGTAATGCATAATCTTCTTCTCCTTTCATAATCTTCTTCCCCTTTGTGCGAATTCCTGTGTTAGTAGTAGTGTCAAGATATCAACTTTTGGTGCATGGTTGCTTGTGTTCATGCAAGAATGGGTTTAATGTACTTCTTCTGCTAAAACCACCATGTTTCAGTACTAATATGAAATGTTTGGTTATTTTTTTGTCTTTGAGCCAGTTCTTGTGTCTACAATTTTCTTTTGTCCTTCTTGTTATTCTTTTATGTGGTGCTATTATATATGGCAAAGAAAAAACATGCTTTGTTCAAGAGTTACTTTTACTTCCTTTGTTTTTGTTCTTCTGCTCACTACTGAAGATGTTGTCTGAGTTTCTTGTCTGGTTTAAATTTTTTCTCCATTTAGTGAGACAGTTCCTGGATTTGAAGATGGTTTGCTCCCTCCTGTCCACATGTAGAAATATGTTATTTTATCTGTGGTTTGCTTCTGGTCTTTTCAACTTGGTTGTCATTCTGTTATCAAAATTTTGTTGTGTAGTCTTGCTGCTTCTTTGTCCTAATTTTCAAAGAAAAAAATTAAAATATATTTGCTTTCAGTGATGCAAAGAAACTGTATTATAGAGCGGGATAAGAAGGAAACTGGGTTGTGTTTCATTAAATTTTATTGTTAGTTCGTCGTCAGAGAAAATTAAAGGAAGATTATAAAATATTTTACAATTGCTTCATATGGCTGTTTTTGCTCTGACCCTTAGTTTTGTATTGCATCATTAATCTTTTTAGACAATCGAAGTGCTTACACTGTTGAATGCTATTGTTTCAAGGAAAAAATTGTTCTTGATTAGAACTCTTGCAAATAAAATATCCAACTTGATTTTGTATTCACCCTTGATGCCTTATTGACAAATTCTCTGTTTTCCAACTTCAGGGTTGTTGTGGGGGCATGGATTTCAGTGATGTTCTTGTGCTAGATTTAGATACCATGCTATGGAACACCCTAGTCACTACTGGTCAAGGGCCTGGTCCAAGAGATAGCCACAGTGCTGTTCTTGTGGGGCAACAGATGATAGTCTTTGGTGGCACAAATGGTTCCAAGAAGGTAAATGATCTTCATGTCTTGGATCTTAAGACCAAGGAGTGGATGAAACCTGAGTATCAAGGGACTCCCCCATCACCCCGAGAAAGCCATACTGCAACACTAGTTGGAGATGGTAAGATGATGATATTTGGGGGTAGTGGAGAGGGTGAAGGGAATTATTTGAGTGATTTGCATGTTCTAGACCTCAAAACAATGAGGTGGAGTTCTCCTGAGACCAAAGGTGATGTTCCTGTTCCTAGGGATAGTCATGGCGCTGTTGCAATAGGTAATAAGCTTATTGTGTATGGAGGTGATCGAGGTGATCGGTATCATGGCGGTGTTGATGTTCTTGATACAGATTCCCTGACTTGGACACAGGTATAGGAATTTCCTCATTTTTACTATATATATGTTAGATGATTCATCCATGTATGGAATGTTGTCAACATATTAAATGGATTAATGGCTGGATCATGNATTTTCAAGAGATCAAACTAGGCCAGAACAGTATGCACATGACATTCATCCAGGGAGACAAGGAACTCAGAGACCTATCATAGAATTGAAGCCAATGGAAGTAGGGTCGGTCCAGAATCTGGTAAAGTTTGTTTCTCACTATTCACAACTTATTTTTCCCCTGCTGTCAATTTAGAATGTCAATGTTCCAACCAAAACAGTGCTTGTCACTCTAAATCTGATATGCCTAGGTTGGTGCCGAGGTTCGAGGTAAAGTCGATGGAGTATTTGATTCAGGCCTTCTGATGACTGCAGCTGTTAATGGCAAGATTTTTAGAGGGGTCTTGTTTGCACCTGTAAGCTTCCATTGCACATCCCTTATTCTTTTAACATGTTCAAGACACTTCCATACATAAATAAACTGCTCACTCTTGTAGTCCAAATCCTAGGTGTTAAGCACTTAGTATCAAGGCATCCGAACCTGGATGGATCGAGGCGAATAATGCTGTATATATAGAATTTCTATACCAAAAGTATTGTACTGACAAATGTGAGGCCATAAGTGATAATGTCATGACAAGTACTATTTGATGATCAACACATTTGCATATTCCTAACATGTTGTCAAACAGAAAACATTAAGAAGACACTTTTTTTTTTCTACAGGCAGCTGGGATTGTGCCAAGAGGAGCCATTCTTGCTCAAAGTCCTTCACATCCAACCATTCAGGCACCTATTGCTCAACCATTTGCTAACTCGAGGCATGTTGAACCCTTAAAGCCATCCCATCAGCCAATGCCGTTGAGCCGGCCAGATTCCGGTCACGGTTTCCGCCCAACGCAGATTTCTAGAGCTTGTCCGATAATTAGAGCTGCTCCGACAAAGGAATCAAAGCTACCAAGTGATCTACAAGGTGTGGTTCTAACACTTGGGGGACCTGGATGTGGTAATGTTGGACAAGTCTAATGTCCTAAAATATGGTTGTGGTATATCTTTTCCCCGCCTGTATATTTAGAGTGAGTTTTTGTGTCCTCTCTAGTTCTTTTTGTTGAATATCCAGGGCCTCAAAACCAGGTTGTATTTAAGCAGTTATTATGTCAATATTTTGTGGTAACCATCTCCGGAAATGCTGTTGATGTAATAATGTTTAGTGTTACCGACATATTTTGATCTGAATCATCACAGCCTTAGAGAGTTTAAACTGCGGATGACTATTGATGAAAAGGTGAACCAATGTATATGTGGATGTAGCTTTTCTCAAGTCTACTTGGTAAAATGATAACCATATTGGTTGGAATCCTATTGGAACCGAATTAAACGAGTGGCTAGAAAAAAAAAAAAAACAGACTGAACAAATTTTAATGTCTTCTTTTATAGATATGTGGACACAACTTTTTATGTTATATGTACATTAGTATTATTATTATTTTTATAAATAATATCTTTCTTTTTTTTTTCCATTTGGTATCCAGAATTTTGTTCTTACCTATCAGGATTCGACCCGGATCTTGTATTTGGATATGGTGGGTGAGTCTCTTAATGAGAATTTTCTTTATACACGAGGATTCAAACCCGAAAATTTGCTTCAGCGGACTATCATTTGTCGCTTGGACCAACCTACATTGATTATATTTATAAATAATATCGATAAATTAGCCGAGGAGCTCAATTATTATTATAATTTCATAGATTTACCAATTAATGAATGCTGATAACTTTATTATACAATTTTTTTTTGTGTAAACATTTTATGTATTAGAAAGATAAAAATAATTAGACATGAGAGACGACATATATTGGGGTGGAGTGTTTACTTCACCAAGGGATGGATGATGGGGTCCACAAATTCGAAAGACATTTTTGGTGCTGCACACAGCGAAGCAAAGCACCCGCGCATCTCGCGCGATACTGTCCTTTTTTTTCTTCCTCTTCATGAGACAATAAAAACAAGAGAGTGAAAAAAACAATTACAAAAAATTGAAAAAGGTCACTTGTCAACCGTCTGGTCTGTCTGCCACGTCATATGGTGGCAGGAGCTGTTTGATTTTGATTGGGAGGGAGAAGTGTACGTGATTGATTGATTGATGGTGATTGAGTAGTAGACTTCATTTTTTTTCCTTTTTATTTTCCTTTCTTTTCCATTGTCACCCATCTTGTCTCTTTGACACAACTTTTTTTTCTCACCACCAGAAACTAATCATCCCCTCTTCTCTATGCGTCATCCATGTATCACTTTCACGTTCATCTCCTATGTTTCTCTCTTTTTTCTCTTAATTTTTTTTTATAAATTTATTAAGTTGTATGTAGAGATACCTAGTTTTAATTTTTAAATTAATAGATTAGCTACATTGGTGGTTTAGTGGGGGTTTATTTGGGAGATATTTATTGGTTTATAATGCAAAACTGTTCAAGCTTTAAAGTCATTGAATGGACGTATAATTTATTTTATTATTTAAATCTTGATGTAAGAATAAACTATAGTTCTTACACTTAGTACTCATTTGACTAAAAAGTTAAGGAAATTAGAGTTTATTTTTATGACTCGCTTACAATCAATTTTGAAAAAATTGTTACAACTTTTTTTGGTGTCAATTAGACTTGAATTCTATCATCTTCTAAAGATTAAGAACCAAAAGAATTTCGACAAAAAAAAAAAAGGCTAGTTTGCTATTCGTATGGATTGTGGGTGTGTGGATGGCCTTTTCTTTGGTGGGTCAACCCTTGTGGGCTGCATTTTATGTTGTGTCTTTCAACGGCTAAGATAACTTAGTTTCTTATCAATTCCCAACTTTGGGCCATAGTTTCCATGCTATTTGTATTGGGTTTTCAGTTTTTGATGGGATGAATCTAGAGTGAAATAACTGGGCTGCGCGACTACCGGAGTATGCCTTTTTGTCGAGTCACTGATTTAGTTAAATCCCGAGTTGTGCCGGAACGTTAAGAAATATATAGCTTTTCCAATGCTGATTTCCTCGAAGACTCGTACTCAAGAATTTGTTTACGAAATCCAATTCTTTACCATTTCAACCAACCCACATTATGAAATAATTTGTTGTATTAAAAGTTGGGAAAAAGAGAGCAATTGTCAAGAGATGATGAAATTTCAAGCTATAAAGATGACGGTTTGGTCCTTACAGGTTTGCTATCATATCATCAAGGAATCGTTTCAAATACTTACAAGAATGATTTTATGTGCTAACATACACTACTTCCAAACCCTGAATCCATTCATTATTGAAAGCAGCATCTTATATTGTATATTCTATAGACAACTAAGAAACAAATCCACAACCTTAAATAAGGGATATTACCTTATTGTCTTTATTATCTTGAGCTACAAATATAGATAACTTCAATCCAATATTGGGAGACAAGAGTGTGTAAGTAACACTACTCTGCTACACGGCACCCTAATATACCAATTTCTAAGAATTATTACTTATTGGACTAAACATGACTCTTCTAAATTTACACATACTTAAACTCTCAAAACCTAATAACACAAAAAGCTATCAAAACCAATATAACTAGTTTAGTTTAGTATGTCAACAAGACCTATAGTTTACTTGGAAATGCAACAATATAAAACCAAATCCTAACTTGAATTGGTAGTCCTGTTATCCTACAACAGACCAGAAAGCCTTTCGACTTTCTTGAGCACACCTAACTTCTTGTGCCAATCAATTTTTAAAAACGAACAAACTCAAGCCCAAGTCTTCTCTTCGTCCTTATTTGATTTGATTGTTCCATTGTGTTCAACGTTTGCTATTAGTTCCTTGTTGCTCCCTGAATCCTTAGGCACTTGTAGTTCAAGATCACTGCTTCCTTCCGTAATCTTAAGTGGCGTCACCACAGAAATGCCTTCGGTTTTCGTCTTGGTTTCCTTATCTTTGCCCCATAGGACCGCATATAGCCCCAAAACAATTAAAAACGATCCTACAACACTGAAATAATCAACATTAATTAGTCAATGTTATTGTTAATAGGCACATAAAGTGTTTTTTTTTTCATGGGATTGTGGGTGGTGTAACATACGTTCCAACATATATCTTCTCATGAAGTAAGGCCCAACCAGCAAAAGCCACCAAAACGAGAAGTAAAGGACTGAAAATTGAGACATAAAGTGCTCCTTTCCTTTGTATTGTCCAAGAAGTGAGAAAAACGGCCAGTGCAGTGCATATTCCCTGCAGATTATTGAACTTTATATGTTAGACGAAACCCTATAATTTAATTAATAAGCAAAACGTGAAAAATTAACTTTTTTTTGTCGAGCATGAAAAATTAACAAGTTACTTAGCAATTATTATACCGCATAAAGAGATGCCACAAGCCTTAAGGGAGGGTTCAGTGACCAATCAGAATTGTGGTGATTTACACAAGCTCCAATGACTGCACACTGAATGCTACCCATGAAACACATGAGCAATGTGCTAGTGTAATGTGCAGGGTACAGGTTGCTCACTTTTGCCTGCAAAAATTACCAATTAACTATTGAAGTAAGCTGAGCAAAAGTCATCTATAGGTAAACTTGCAAAAAAAAAACAATAAATCCCTAAAGGAAAATCTTTATGCATGAAAATTGTATACCAAAAATTTGTATAGAATAAATTTATCATGTGATAAATCTACCAAAGTAATAAGACTACCCTCCCATGTAAAAAAGCGTGTTAACCACCTTTTATATGCCTAAGTTTTCCTTTTGACCAGATCGTATATCCCAGAATTTTTGTGTTCCTTTTATGTATCCTAAGTTTTAATTTTTGTCCCTTTTGTGTATCTCGGGTAGCCCAAGCAATTACATGGCATCTATCTGGGTCCACTTGACACGTGGCGTAATTCTATTGACACTACATGGAAAAATTGTGAGCCCCACCTCATTTTTTTCAAATATTCTAATTTGTGGGTCCCGGAAAATTTCCACATGGCACCAATGATATTGTGCCGCATTTCAAGTGGACCCGGACAGAAGGCCATGCCATCACCCGGCTGCCTGAGGTACACAAAAGGGATAGAAATTTAAACTCAGGGTACATAAAAGGGACACAAAAACTCCGTGGTATACGATCCGGACAAAAGAGAAACTTTAGGTACATAAAAGGTGTTTAACCACTTTGAGCTTGAAACTTGCATAGGCTAGCTTACACTTGTTGCTTTTAATTTAACAAAGAGAGAGCAGTACTGATTTTCCAATATCTGATGGTTTCGTCACAATAATTATGTTAACAAATTTGTGAGTACATATCCCAATCCTTATATGCAAAAGAATTGAGAAGTGTTTTGGGTTACCTGGATTATATACCATACTGCCCAAGAAATTGTGCTGGCAATCACAATTAGAGAGCCTAGAACGGAATTTGATTGGTTGTGGCTGCTGTGGTCACCGGAATTACTACCATACTTCCAATGAATTTTGGATTCCCCAACATGGATGATGGGTCCATCGTAAAATGTCAAAAACATGGCTCCTCCTACACATAGCAGTGTCCCTATCACCTTAGCTTGCCCCGTTATCCTCTTGATTCCTACAGTTTCTTGTCTACAAGATGTGTATAAATGAAGAATCAGAAAAATAGGTAAAGCCGGGATACTAACTATTTGAATGTAGCATTTTTGACTGGCAATATTAACCAAAGAAGTGGAAATTAAATTCTACCTAAAAATGGCTGCGAGAATAAAAGTAACTGCAGGGAGTATATTGGTCAATGCAACTGCAATAGTCAGTGAAGACATTTCCAGCCCAACAAAGAAAAGCACCTGGTTTCCTGTTATCCTGCATGTTTTCATCTAACAAAATCAGGTATTTGTATACTATGGCACACGCCATTATCACAAAACCATGGTGATTTTGGATAACGCGGAATGCTAAATAAGGCACACACCCAAAAACTAGTCCGACTTACAAGTCACCATAGATTCTTATGGAGGGCTATACGACAAAGCTCACACCTAACAACGCAACCGCAGCGATTTTTATATCAGAAGCACACGCCATCACCACAAAACCATAGTGATTTTGGGTAATGCGGAGTGCTAAATAAGTCACATACACCCGGAAACTAGTCACTGCGGTTGCGATGTTAGATGTGGGCTTTGTTGTATTTGTATATACAATTAACCAACTAAGTTTTTCACTTTAGACAGAAAATATTTTTAAAGAGAGTTAAGTATAATAATCACACCCTGTTAAAGAACACAGGAAAATCTGAAACAGCACAGACATGGTAATCTTGGGTCTTGTTTTCCTGCAAAAGAAGGAAAAAAGACTGTAAATGAGCAAAGCAGAACATTTGAATTAACTAGGCCAAGCAGGTTAAAACCAGTAAGAAAATTTGATGGCAAATGAGCTCATTTATTCACCTTTCAAGGAAATAAGCGAAGGGGACCATCACAACTGTGGCAAAGATCTGGCGGTAAGCAACCAGAACGAGCGGTTTCATGTTAGAGTATTCCATTGCAAGTTTTGAAGTGGTGTTCATTCCTGTGTAACCTAGTTGTAGTATAACCATAGCCAAGACGGGCAAAAGACCTTGCATGGCCATTTCTTTTCTTGGTATGCAATTAACCCAAGAAAGGTAGCAAGAAATAGCCAAGTTTGAACGATAATATTAACGGGATGTGCATATATAATTATATATATATATATATAGGAGAGGAGAGGACTAGCATGAAGACCTGTTTTAGACCTCATATTTTCCCGTAGAAAACTTGAAAGTTGGTATTGGGTGAAAAAATGAATGATTAGATGCATATGCTGACAATTTTCAACAAAAAACAAAAAACCACAGTAGATTTTGTCATTCAATGCATATGTGGACAATTTTCACCAAAAAAACAAAAAATGCATGTGGACAGTAGATTTGCCACCATATGATATAACATAAGGATGTCGTTGAGAATTGAGATGTTCTTGTTAGTGTTCGTCACTGAAATGTTCACTAATAATATATCCAATCCACCGCTGGATCTAGTCCACTAAGTGGTTTTGCAATGTTCTTGGGGGTATATATTCTAGCCCAAGACTGTAGCAAGAAATAGCCAAGTTTGAATGATACTTAACATAGCGGAATAGGTAAAAAAGTTTTTTGTCCTCTACTTAATTGATTTTATATTTGTTGTCCCCTTTCGTTTTTTTCACTTAGGGTGTACCTCAAGTACTGTTTTACCGGGTCACATTGTCCCTCTTACCCTTTGCAGCCGGTTGGTAATTATGGAGTTGACACATGTTTGTGGAGCCCATGTCATGCCCTATTTTTATTCTTTTTTCCACTCTTTTTTTTTTAAAAAGTTAATTTATGAAAAATTTTATTTAAAACAAATCGTTTATTTTTTTTTCTTTCCAAAAATATTATCTCTTTCTCCCCCATTAATTGAAACCCTCCCTTCTTCCCAACTCCCTTCTTCCCAAAATCATTGAGTGTTCACCATCACCACCGCCTCACCTCTCCGCAGTCCACATCGCCGCTGACCATCCTTCCTCCATCCTCCTCCTCGCGTCGTCGCCAGAAGAACCAGCCACTGATCTCTTCCTCAATTCGCAACCCCTGCTCCTCCCTTCTCCTTTGCTTTATCGGACCGCCACCTCTTCGCTTGTGAGTGGTTGTGCTCCTATGGAGCATGCATCACAAGATTTGGTACGTCTGCTGTTGGTGGACTGGTGGTGGATTGGACTGTGCGTTGTTAACTCTACTTTAAGGATTTGTCTTTCCTTGTTGTCTTTCGATAATAATTGGTAATTCCTGGGTTGATCTGTGGTTGTTGTGTGAAATTTTGGTTATGCAAGTTATTGGAGAGGCAAAAGGAAAGAATTGTGAGTTTTATTAAAGAAGGCAGGATGAGAAGATGAGATTGGAGAATAAGATGGTTTTGCAAGAAACAGAATCATAGTAGAAGAGATCTCCATAGTCTTTTGTATCTCTATTGAGTTTGATTCCAGCACCACCACCACCCTTTTTGTTTTTTCTTCTTGTTTTCCTTTCGTGTTTTTTTGGGATTGTGGGTTTTGGGAATTTTGGTTGAGGTTTTTAGTTGGCATAGTGGGCTAGGAAAATGGATAATATGGCAGATATAATTTGGTGTTTTCTTAGTCTGGTAGGTGAGATCACTGGAGATTGGAGAAAATAATTTGTGTTTGTGTTATTTTTTTAAATAAAGAATTTTTGAAAATAAATTCGTAAAAAATTTAAAGAATGATTAAACAAATAAATTGTTTGCGGGCTCCACAATACAGGTGTCAGAAATACAGCAACAAACTGGCTGCAGAGGGTAAGAAGGACAATATGACCCGGTAAATCGAGAGTTGAGGGACAACATGAAAGAAAAAAAACGAAAAGGGACAACAAATGCAAAACCGATTAAGTGGAGGGACACAAAACTCTTTTTTACTGCGGAATATGCAATATATAGGAGAGGAGAGGACTTGCATGAGGGCTAGTTTGAGACCTCATGTTTTTCCGTAGAAAACTTAATAAGTTGATATTGGGTGAACAAATGAATGATTCGATGCATATGTGACAATTTTCTCCAAAAAAAAAAAACCACGTGGACTGTAGAATTGCCACCATACGATATAAGAAAATGATTGTTGAGAATTGAGATGTTATTGTTAGAGACACGTGATGTGCAGTAGTGATCCTCTATTCCAATTTTTTTTGATACTAATCGTGTATGAGATATTGTTAATTGAGTAAAAAGAATACAGGTGCATCCTCCATTCTAATTGTATAGCAAGTTGTTCATATGATGCAATTTTAGTAGTTCATTTTAGGCTTATCGGGTTATATAGAGAATAGTATTTAGGATTTTCTCAGCACACAAATAGTGTTGCCGTTCATTGTATTATATACAATATTTAGTGTATAGATAAGGTACAGGTGATGGAGTACAACTCTAACTACATATTCATTTGTTGCTATTGTTACTAGTCATCGTGGTAGTATGAAATACAATCTATGCTAACACTCCCCCACAAATGAAACCGGCAGTTTGCGGAGGTTGAGTTTGTTCCACAGAGTTTGAAAACGATACAGAGCTTTGGTAAGAACATTTGCTAATGTGGAGCTTTTTCCTCGCCACCTGCTCCCTTACAAAATGAAAATCAAGCTCAACATGCTTGGTTCGCATGTGATTGATTGGATTATGACTAAGGTAGGTTGCCCCGATATTGTTGCCCCGATATTGTCATACCAAAGAACCGGGGCAGAATGAGAAATTCCTAACTCAGCAAGCAATGATTTTACCCATATTATCTCTGCACTTCCATCTACCAAAGCCTTGTACTCTGCCTTGGTGGAGGACCGGGCTACAGTACGTTGCTTACGCAACGCCCAAGACACCAAATTATTGCCAAGATACACAAGATAGCCCCCAGTGGACCGGCGGTCATCCGGGTCTCCACCCTAGTCAGCGTTGGTGTAGACCTGTAAATAAGGTGATGAATGAAGCCGAAGATGAAGACCCATGGCCTTGGTATGATGCAAATAGCGAAGAATCCTCTTAACTGCCACGAAATGATCTTGTTGTGGCTGATGCATGAAACGACTTACTTGGCCAACAGCAAACACAATATCTGGCCGAGTTAAGCTCAAGTACTTCAGGGAGCCAACTATTTGCCGATACAACGTGGGATCTGAGTAATCATTGTCATCAGTCACCCGAAGCTTCTTTGAAGTAGAACCAGGAGTTTGAACAGCCTTACCGTTAAGCATGCCAACCTTTTTCAATAAGTCATTAACATACCGCTACTGAGTGAGCACGACTCCATCAGTTACATAAGTAACCTCGACACCTAGGAAATATTTCATTCGGCCAAGATGCCATGGGAGAACTCGACACCGAGACGTTGTACTAGTGTCTGAATAAACTGGTTGTTGCTCCCTATTATTAGAATATCTTCTACATAGATCAAAATATAAACAACCACAGAATCATGTCGATACACCAAGAGAGATGAATCTGAACGAGAAATGACAAAACCACAATGAAATAGATAATCACTGAGTTGTTTATACCATGCCTTGGGCGTCTGTTTCAGCCCATACAGAGATTTTTGCAAACGGCAGACATGTGTTCGTTTGTCCAGAGCAATAAAGCCCTATAGTTGAGCCATATGCACCTCCTCGTCAAGCCTGCCATGCAAAAACGCATTTTTGACATCCAACTATTGGACAGCCCAATTTTGTGAAACAACATAACTGAGAACCACCCTAATTGTCGTTGGCTTGACTACTGGACTGAAAATTTTGGAGAAATCCACTCCTTCCCTCTGGTGATATCCTTTTGCAACAAGTCGTGCCTTGTAGCACTCAACTTCACCAGTCGCTTTCCTTTTGATGCGATACACCCACTTATTTCCCACAACATTCATTTTGTTGTTGTAGGGAATAAGTGTCAAAGTATGATTCTTGAGTAATTCATTAAACTCCTCCTACATAGCATCCCGCCAGACCCTGCTCTTATTGGCTTTGGAGAATGATGTTGGTTCTGATGTTGGTGTGCATTATGTGAGTTAATTGGAGGGAGAGTACCGATCAACACGTTTGTGATTGGCCCTAAGGGTCATTTTTCTAGGTGGAGTAGGTGTATCAATACTAGATTGTGAGGATGAAGGTGAATCAGTAACGGTTTGTGGGGAAGAAGGTGCATTGATCGATGGTTGGTCTAGATGAAGTCCGGGTGTGATGCAAACAGTTCTACGGGATAACAAGTGTGATGTTTGAGTAGGTGTGGTTGTTGGTGTGGGGTAGGATTGTAAGGAATGAGAATGATCAGGAGTAGAAGTGTTTGAGGATGAGAGCACGGGTTGAGGTAAGATAGGAGAAGAACTAGGAGTAGTAGTCGGAGATAGTGAGGAAGCTAACCTGGTCGATAAAGATGGAATCATCGAAGAAGTAGTGGATTGCATGCTAGTGTCAGTGTTCAAAAAGAAGACTGTCAACGACACCGTTACCCATTTATCCTGCTGAGGTTGTGGGATAGGAGATGTCTGAGACTGCGTGTGAAAATGAAATACATCCTAAAAACTTTGACATGGCGTGCAATATACATACGTTTAGTATGCATATCCAAACATCGATACCCATGATGGGATGTCTATACCCTAGAAAACAATACGGGGTAGACCTGAAATCTATCTTATGGCGATTATACGGCCGGAGATAAGGAAACAAAGAGACCCCAAAACTCTCAAGAATGTATAATCTGGGACGTGAGAATGAAGGACTTCATAAGGAGTTTTATGACCAAGGATTCTTGTGCGCATACAATTTATGAGAAAAAACAGCTGTTTTGAACGCAAAATGCCAATATGTAAAAGGAATCTTAGCAGTGGCCATTAGGGTAAGACTAGTTTCAACTATATGCCGATGTCGGCGTTCAATAGAGCCATTTTGCTCGTGCGTGTGTGGACACTGTAAACGATGCTTAATACCACAGTTGACAAAGAATTTGTGGAGCTTTATGTACTCACCACCCCAATCTATTTGTATTGATTTGATAGTCGTGTTGAATTGTCTCTCGAAAGGTTTATTGGAATGATGAAAGGATGAGTTTAAGTGTAAGTGACTAGATTTTCCAAGAGGACAGTAAAGACATGACGAAGACGTTGGCTGACTCGATGACAAAAGACCCAGAAGTTGAAGAATTTGGTGTTGAACTTGTGGAAGCGGGTGTCCAAGACGGCGGTGCCATAAATCCTCTTTAACACGTGTGACAATCATAGCTTGAGGAACTTCTGGCCCAAAGACATACAATCCACCACTACTCCAGCCGGTAAGAAGAGTTGTCTGGTTGATTCGTGTAAGTTTCCGGTATGCTATATGACACTCATATAGAAGAAAAACATGCAGCGGAAAACCGGGAACAACATAGGAACACATGTGAAGCGTATAAACCGAATAACAAAAATATCGTACCTGAAAGGTTAGGATCTTTCACCTAACTCGTGTACTGAATCAGCAAGAGCTGGATGAACGTCCTGCTCCTCTACTGTATCCACACGAACCATGATCAAGCCGGAATCGTCACACGATCTCCAACCTCGAGCTCTCCCGTATCGCGGTGCTAGCTGCGGAAATCTGGGAGCCTTTTGTGTATATGGTTTTCTTCTTTCTTTCACAAAGAAGAAGAAGGGGATGTGTGTATTGTCTTTTGCTCTGAAAAATGCAGAAGCAAGAGAGAGAGTGAGAAGGAGTAATCTGATTACCACTACCCTAATCCCACTCACATAATGCATTAGTCTAATGGCCAACATAATGGCCCAACAAGTAGCATGATAATGACCCTCATTATCTTTGTCTACCACTAATGCATTATCACACATCACAGCACTAAGTGGCTCAATAATTCTGACAATTAATGAACCAACCAGCCCCAAAACGACTCTCGTCCAACCATGGTCCAACCACGGTTCAACCACCTGCTCGAATCGAAGGTTCTATGTGTGTGACCCTGTAGGCACTTGTAACGTCCGACAATAATTGTAAAATCTCATTTTACAATTATAAGCAAAGAGCGGCGTCTAGCAACACATCATTGCTACCCGAACGACAAGATCAGTACTGATTCTCAATGCCTCGGAACATGTCATCGTCCTTTCGTCCTATTATCAAGATTAAACCGAGACATGGAAATTTCAATCTCGTATATGTTTAATTATAGTTTCTTGATCCCCGAGTTAACTGTGTAAAACGGATCCTAATGATATCACCATATCATATAATCCGAGCATGGCCATACATTTACAGTTCAACTCTATCAAGAGGCCCATCTGATAATATACCCGTTATATGGGTCGGACGAATCCCATCTTGATCAATCAAAACCCACTACACATTTATGATATGCCCAATGATTACCCTTAAGTCCACCCAGTTACGGATAACTAGGAATAATATCAAAGTATATAACTCATATATTGGGAACCTTAATGATCTCAGGTCGGAGGACAATACATCTATAAGAACCACTAATGACATACATATAACGTTCCATGTAGGGCTCTTATATAGGTCGGTCTAGTGCACAAGTTCTCTAACCTGTACCCGTATGTAGAATTCGTATCTCATACAATTCTCAACATACGCTAGTCTTAATTTATTATTACAACCCATCCGTAATAATAACAGACTAGGGACATTTAAGAATATATCAAACATATACACTAGGGTTATATATATGTGCAAGCAATTATCTCATAATCATATATATGGAATAACCTCAAAGAGTATATACATGACTACAATCATCCATGGATTAGCTTTTGGGCATATTACTAACAATCTCCCACTTGCACTAAAGCCAATCGTACATGTATCTAATACCAATGGATGCGCAATGACCATCATGCTTCTGCTGTGTGAGCGGCTTAGTCAAGGGATCTACTACATTGTTCTCAGATGGAACTCTGCACAGTCTGACATCGCCTCTCTATATGATCTCTCTAATAAGATGATAGCGTCGGAGTATATGTTTGGATCTCTGGTGGTATCTAGGCTCTTGAGCCTGTGCGATTGTCCCATTGTTGTCACAATAGAGCTCAATCGGACTCTCAATACTAGGAGCCACCCCAAGTTCAGTTACGAACTTCTTAATCCAAACTGCCTCTTTCGCCGCATCTGAGGCAGCAATGTACTCAGCCTCGGTTGTAGAATCTGCAACTGTCTCTTGCTTTGAACTCTTCCAGCAAACAGCACCACCTCCAAGACAAAACACATATCCTGATTGCGATCTGAAGTCATCCCTGTCGGTTTGGAAGCTAGCATCGGTGTAACCCTTTACAATGAGCTCATCAACGCTTCCGTAAACCAGGAATGCATCCTTAGTCCTTCTCAAGTACTTAAGGATGTTCTTAACTGCTGTCCAGTGACTCTCACCGGGATCAGATTGGTACCTGCTTATGACACTCAAAGCATAAGCGACATCTGGTCGAGTACATAGCATGGCGTACATGATAGATCCTATTGCCGAAGCATAAGGGATCTTACTCATCCGCTCTCTCTCCTTAGATGTACTAGGACATTGATTCTTTGAGAGAGAGACACCATGTGACATGGGCAAGAATCCTTTCTTGGAATCCTGCATGCTAAACCTTTTTAGCACTTTGTCAATGTACGTACTCTGACTTAGCCCAAGAAGCCTTTTGGATCTATCTCTATAGATCTTTATGCCAAACACATAGGCAGCTTCTCCTAAGTCCTTTCGAGAAATTCTTTCCTAACCAAGCCTTTACAGACTGTAGTGTCGGAATATCATTCCCAATAAGTAGAATGTCGTTAACATATAACAATAAGAAAACAACAGTGCTCCCACTAACCTTCTTGTAAACACATGGTTCATCTTCATTTTTGATGAAACCAAACTCTTTGATTACATCATTAAAACGAAGATTCCAACTCCTTGAAGCTTGCTTAAGTCCATAAATGGACCTTTGCAACTTGCATACCATATTGGCATTCTTTGGATCGACAAAACCTTCAGGCTGTGTCATATACACATCCTCTAAAAGATTTCCGTTAAGGAAAGCGGTTTTGACATCCATTTGCCATATCTCATAATCATGGTATGCAGCTATAGCCAACAGAATTCGGATGGATTTAACCATGGCAACTGGTGAGAAGGTTTCATCATAGTCAATACCATGAACTTGTTTGAAACCTTTCGCAACCAATCGCCCTTTATAGGTAATCACATTACCATCCATGTCGGTCTTTTTCTTAAAGACCCATTTGCACCCTATGGGTTTTACCCCTTCGGGTGGCTCAACCAAGGTCCATACCTTGTTTTGATACATGGATTCCATTTCCGAATTCATGGCTTCTAGCCACTTCTGGGAGTCCGGACCCGTAACGGCCTGCTGATAGGAAGTGGGCTCATCCTCATCTATGAGCATCACGTCTCCAGTATGAGTCATGAGAAATCCATATCTCTCAGGCTCATACCGAATCCTATCCGACCTACGCGGTCCATGTGTTATAGGAACAGGATTCTCATCCACAACACCTTGTGGTTCCTGTCCTTGTTCCATCTCAGTCTCTAGATCTCGAACTTCTTCGAGTTCTATTTTCCTCCCACTGATTCCTCTAGAAATAAATTCTCTTTCTAGAAAAATAGCAGTCCGAGCAACAAACACTTTGTGGTCGGTGGGATTATAGAAGTAATACCCTTTGGTTTCCTTAGGGTATCCTACAAATAGGCACTTCTCGGATTTAGGGCCGAGTTTATCCGATGCTTCACGTCTTACGTAGGCCTCACAACCCCAAATCCTCATAAAAGACAAAATGGGACGCTTCCCAGTCCATATCTCATATGGTATCTTTTCGACCGATTTAGATGGAACACGGTTAAGTGTAAAAGCAGCACTCAATAGTGCATGTCCCCAAAAGGAAGAAGGAAGGCCAGCTTGACTCATCATAGAACGAACCATGTCCAACAAGGTTCTGTTCCTCCTTTTGGATACACCATTCCATTAAGGCGTACCCGGTGGAGTAAGCTGTGATATTATACCACAGTCTTTTAGATGGTCAAGAAAATCTCGGTCTAAATATTCACTGCCTCGATCTGATCGAAGCATCTTAATACTTTTCCTGAGTTGATTTTGTACTTCATTCTTAAATTCCTTGAACTTTTCAAAGGATTCTGACTTGTGTCTCATTAGATACACATAGCCATATCTACTGAAATCATCAGTAAACGTAATGTAGTACTGAAAACCATCTCTAGCTTGTGTAGACATAGGTCAGCATACATCAGTATGTATTAGACCTAATAAGTCCGAGGCTCTTTCTCCTTTACCAGTAAAGGGAGCCTTAGTCATTTTGCCTAACAAACATGACTCACATGTCTCATATGATTCAAAATCAAATGAGTCTATTAGTCCATCTTTATGGAGCTTAGCAATGCGAGTCTCGTTTATATGGCCTAAACGACAATGCCAAAGGTAGGTTTCATTATAATCGTTCATTCTAACCTTCTTCGTATTAACGTTATAGATTGGCGTTTCTAGGTTTAGAACATACAAGCCATTGCTCAAATTTGCACCACCATAATAAATATCATTGAAATAAATTGAACAACATTTGTTCTTTATTACAAATGAAAATCCTTTCTTGTCCAAACAAGATACAGATATCAAATTTCTGCTTATGGTAGGTACAAAATAGCAATCATCAAGTTCCAAAACCAAGCCAGTAGGCAAAGATAGAAAATAAGTCCCTACGGCTAATGCAACAACTCTTGCTCTATTACTGACACGTAGGTCTATCTCACCCTTCGCCAATCTTCTACTCTTTCTTAGTTCCTGCACATTTATACAAATGTGAGAACCACATCCGGTATCCAATACCCATGATGCAGAAGTAGAGATATTAGCTTCTATAACGAGAATACCTGAAGTAGAAGTCTCACTTCCCTTCTTGTTCCTCTTTACCTCTTCAAGGTAATCAGGGCAGTTGCGCTTCCAATGGCCCGGTTTGTTGCAATGGAAACAATGTCCATCCTTAGCAACTCCACCCTTGGGTTCAAGCACATGATCACAGGAAGAAGCACATGCACCAAACCTTTTGGCACTCTTCTTCTTCTTGCCGAACTTTGCTTTACCCTTTCCTTTGCCCTTTCCAATCATCAATATGTTAGATTTACTTGCCTTCATTTGTTGCTCAGCTGTTCCCAACATATTGAGCAACTCAGACAAGGATTTGTTAAGATGGTTCATGTTGAAGTTCATGACAAATTGACTGTAACTGTCTGGCAACGATTGCAAGACTAGATCTACAGCCAATTCTTTTTGCAAAGGAAATCGAAGACCCTCAAGGCTCTCAATGTATCCGATCATTTTGAGCACATGCGGCCTTACGGGTGATGACTCGGCCATCCTGCATTGGAATAATGCTTTAGAGGTCTCATACCTCTCATGCCTCGCGTGCTCTTCAAAGAGCATCTTAAGGTGTTCGATCATATCGAACGCCCCCATGTTCTCGTGTTGCTTCTGAAGCTCAGATTCCATGGTCATTAGCATGAGGCATGCTATATCCAATGCATCATCAAGGTGCTTCTTATAAGCATCCCTCTCTGCCCTAGGAGCACTAGGCGCCGGTTCATTCGGAACTGGCCCTTCAAGGACATACAGCTTCCTTTCTTGTTTGAGGACAATCCTCAAATTGCGATACCATTTTAGGAAATTATTCCCATTTAGCTTGTCCTTCTCAAGGACCGATAGCAATGATAGTGTACCTGTGTTTTGTGCCATGGTAGTTCTACAATAAAGATCAACTCACACAAATAAGAGGCATGCATACATAAATCATTTAACAAGGAATTTTATTAAATGATGCTCCTGCTATGAATCAATAAAATGACAACAAGTAGGCCAAGATCCATATTTCACTACAACATAAGTCAGCTTTGGCTGATCACCTACATCATAGCTATTTAGGTAGACAACCTTTGTCAATTACATCTCTATGTAACTCTTGGATAGTTGAGTGAAAAACACTTTGTCCATATCTATCTCATAGACATTACTCAACCCTTGCCTCTAAGCCCTTAATCCTATTAAGATGACTTAGTTAAGTCCAAACCCGCAATAAGCAATCGAGATATTACAATTATCCACTCGCACCTTGCTAGGATAAACATAGGCACCTTGCTTTGGCAAAACCTACCTAGTGTTGATCTAAGCAATGATGAGTGCTTATCATGGAAGGCAACTAAGAACTTAATATATTTCATCAACATATGTTCATACATCACATGCATATAATCAACAAATGTATCCATACATGTCATGCATGTAATTCACAAATTATATATCTCATATACAATAACAATGCATCATATGCAATATAAGCCGCTACGCAGAGGTAGCACGGCGGGGTCAAGGGGCAGCGCCCTTGCCAGGGCTCGGGGCGGAGCCCCGGCCCAAAAATTATATGCACGTCAATGTTTTGAGAATCTGATTCTCCCAACTATTTGGCCGAGCCTCAAGAACATCGATGTTCAACATTTCAACATCGATGTTTTGAGTAACTTGAACTCCAAACCATTTGGCAGTAGCTCAATAACATCGATGTTGAACTTTTCAACATCGATGTTTTGAGAATTCCAAAAGTTCAAGATTTTGGCAGTAGCATTTTAACATCGATGTTGGAACTTTCAACATCAATGTTGACGTTCTGGAACTCAAGAACATCGATGTTGGAACCTTCAACATCGATGTTATATGATTTATGGAACTTCAAACCAATTTGGCCGAGCTGAAATAACATCGATGTTTAACATTTAAACATCGATGTTGTGAGAGTTTTGCATGAGAACATCGATGTTGGTCACACAACATCGATGTTTTTAACGTTCGGCCGAAACTAAACTTCATCACAACATCGATGTTTGTCACACAACATCGATGATATGAAGGTTCGGCCAAGGCTAAACTTCATGCCAACATCGATGTTGGTCTCACCAACATCGATGTTATAGCCTAGCTGTTCTTGAACGACAATCGTTCTATACACAATCCGACACTCGATTTTTTTTTAGTCGAACTCTTCGACTTACTGCCATTAACATCTTGATCAATATCTCATATGAATCAAGTGCTTATTTTTCAAAACTCATTTGACAAAACACAACATCAACATGTTCAATATCATTTAGCATATCACATACACAAAATGAAATCAATACATACTAAGATGATCATATCACATATGCATCACTTATGCGGCTTAGAGCTTCACAAGAAGGCTCCGCTACCACTGTAAGTTTCCGGTATGCTATATGACACTCATATAGAAGAAAAACATGCAGCGGAAAACCGGGAACAACATAGGAACACATGTGAAGCGTATAAACCGAATAACAAAAATATCGTACCTTTAAGGTTAGGATCTTTCACCTAACTCGTGTACTGAATCAGCAAGAGCTGGATGAACGTCCTGCTCCTCTACTGTATCCACATAAACCGTGATCAAGCCAGAATCATCACACGATCTCCAACCTTCAAGGATTCTTGTGCGCATACAATTTATGAGAAAAAACAGCTGTTTCGAACGCAAAATGCCAATATGTAAAAGGAATCTTAGCAGTGGCCATTAGGGTAAGACCAGTTTCAACTATATGCCGATGTCAGCGTTCAATAGAGCCATTTTGCTCGTGCGTGTGTGGACACTGTAAACGATGCTTAATACCACAGTTGACAAAGAATTTGTGGAGCTTTATGTACTCACCACCCCAATCTATTTGTATTGATTTGATAGTCGTGTTGAATTGTCTCTCGAAAGGTTTATTGGAATGATGAAAGGACGAGTTTAAGTGTAAGTGACTAGATTTTCCAAGAGGACAGTAAAGAAATGACGAAGACGTTGGCTGACTCGATGACAAAAGACCCAGAAGTTGAAGAATTTGGTGTTGAACTTGTGGAAGCGGGTGTCCAAGACGGCGGTGCCATAAATCCTCTTTAACACGTGTGACAATCATAGCTTGAGGAACTTCTGGCCCAAAGACATACAATCCACCACTACTCCAGCCGGTAAGAAGAGTTGTCTGGTTGATTCGTGTAAGTTTCCAGTATGCTATATGACACTCATATAGAAGAAAAACATGCAGCGGAAAACCGGGAACAACATAGGAACACATGTGAAGCGTATAAACCGAATAACAAAAATATCGTACCTGAAAGGTTAGGATCTTTCACCTAACTCGTGTACTGAATCAGCAAGAGCTGGATGAACGTCCTGCTCCTCTACTGTATCCACACGAACCATGATCAAGCCGGAATCGTCACACGATCTCCAACCTCAAGCTCTCCCGTATCGCGGTGCTAGCTGCGGAAATCCGGGAGCCTTTTGTGTATATGGTTTTATTCTTTCTTTCACAAAGAAGAAGAAGGGGATGTGTGTATGGTCTTTTGCTCTGAAAAATGCAGAAGCAAGAGAGAGAGTGAGAAGGAGTAATCTGATTACCACTACCCTAATCGCACTCACATAATGCATTAGTCTAATGGCCAACATAATGGCCCAACAAGTAGCATGATAATGACCCTCATTATCTTTGTCTACCACTAATGCATTATCATACATCACAGCACTAAGTGGCTCAATAATTCTGACAATTAATGAACCTACCAGCCCAAAACGACCCTGGTTCAACCATTGTCCAACCATGGTCCACCACACCGGTCCAACCATGGTCCAACCACGGTTCAACCACCTGCTCAAATCGACGGTTCTATGTGTGTGACCCTGTAGGCACTTGTAACGTCCGGCAATAATTGTAAAATCTCATTTTACAATTATAAGAAAAGAGCGGCGTCTAGCAACACATCATTGCTACCCGAACGACAAGATCAGTACTGATTCTCAATGCCTCGGAACATGTCATCGTCCTTTCGTCCTATTATCAAGATTAAACCGAGACATGGAAAGGTCAATCTCGTATATGTTTAATCTTAGTTTCTTGATTCCCGAGTTAACTGTGTAAACGGATCCTAATGATATCACCATATCATATAATTCGAGCATGGCCATGCATTTACAGTTCAACTCTATCAAGAGGCCCATCTGATAATATACCCGTTATATGGGTCGGACGAATCCCATCTTGATCAATCAAAACCCACTACACATTTATGATATACCCAATGATTACCCTTAAGTCCACCCATTTACGGATGACTAGGAATAATATCAAAGTATATAACTCATATATTGGGAACCTTGATGATCTCAGGTCGGAGGACAATACATCTATAAGAACCACTAATGACATACATATAACGTTCCATGTAGGGCTCTTATGTGGGTCGGTCCAGTCCACAAGTTCTCTAACCTGTACCCGTATGTAGAATTCGTATCTCATACAATTCTCAACATACGCTAGTCTTAATTTATTATTACAACCCATCCGTAATAATAACCGACTAGAGACATTTAAGAATATATCAAACATATACACTAGGGTTATATATATATGCAAGCAATTATCTCATAATCATATATATGGAATAACCTCAAAGAGTATATACATGACTACAATCATCCATGGATTGGCTTTTGGGCATATTACTAACAATTCGATACTTCACAAAAAAAGGTAGTAGGGTGAAATTCAAAAAACACATTGTTATCCTTAGCAAACTGTTGAACCTAAAGTAAAGACTTGGTTATAGTAGGTACATGAAGGGCATTATTAATAAACAAGGAACTTGTTGGAGTGGAGAGTTTAGAGTTACCAACACCAGAAACCGTGAAATTATGGCCATTGCCAATTTGAACAGAGTCATGACTAGGATATTCTGAGTAGTTGGACAGACTGTACTGATCATGTGTCATATGCTGACTGGCTCCAGTGTCAGGCAACCGCTGCGAAGAAGAATATGGATAGGAGACAGTGTTTGCCATCGGTGAAGTAGCATTGTGGGAGTAACAGGTTTGTGCAGTGTGTCCAATCTTGTTGCAGAGTTGGCATCGTGGACGCAGTTGGTCCTGATTTCGAAACTACCTACTATCATAATATGGCTGAGACTGGTTATAATTACCTTGATAAGTATGAGAACCTCTACCTTTTCCTTGGCGGCCTTTGCCACCACCTTGCCGCTGTTGTGGTGGTAATTGTTGCTGCTGGGCTATATTGACAGTCGGACTGCTAAGAGGAGGCGCACCCTTCGGTTTTTCAGATGAGCTAGCCGACTGGAGAGAAAGGGCTTTGAGAGGATCATTGTGCATGAACTCAAAACTCATCAAGGCTCCCCGTAATACAACAAAGGTTAGGGGTTCCGGACGAGCCGAAACTGTGGTGGCAAAAGTCTTTAAATCAGGTTGTAAACCACGAATAACACATATTTGAAAATCAACAACAGAGACAGCCTGCCCACTAGGAGCCAACACATCAGATAAGCGCTTAGCGCGATTCAAGTATTAAACAACAGGCTCGTCAGGGAGCTATTGAATTTTTTGTAGGGCAGAGTGTAAAGCCATGCGGCATGCCTGATTTGGAGAGGCAAGGGAAGACTCCAAGGCACCATGCTTCTTTAGAAGTGCGCTTATCGACGACATTGGGAAAAATTTCCACTGAAATTGAAGAATTGTTGCTGCTTAGGATCGCTTGATCCTGTTGAACCAAGGCTGCATAGGTCGTATTCACTCTCAGCTCACCGTTTGTGATGACGGTGGCCAGAGGGGAAGGAATACTCCCATCGACATACCCAAAAATGCCTTGTCCCACCAAGAACGGCTCCATTTGAGCCCGCCAGAAGACATAATTAGTGTGTGTCAGTTGAATGGACATGGCATGATGAGAGTTGCTGGGAGTTTGGATCGATGGAGTGGTCAGGGTAGCAACAACACCAGCCGTAGTATGGCCCGCCATGGTGGAGGAAAGAGCCGCACTGGATGTAGATCCAGCAGTGGATCTTGAGGATAACGCTGCACTACTGTTTTCCATTGGAGAAAAAGAAGGAGAAAAGATTCAAGAGGTATTTGTTGCGGTTAAGCTTGGTAGCTCCGCTACCATATAAAGAATAGTGTTTAATCTTTTCTCAGCACACAAATAGTGTTTTCGTTCATTGTATTATATAGAATACTTAGTACACAGATAAGGTACAGGTGATGGAGTACAACTCTAACTCTACATATTCATCCGTTGCTATCGTTACCAGTCATCGTGGTAGTCTGAAATACAATCTATGCTAACATGTTATATCACCCATCGCTGTAGTCACAATTACATTTTGACATTAGACCCTCCTAATAAGAGATACTATTTTTGTAGAGAACGAATATAATATCATAATCCTCTCCCTGCTTGCATTTGATTCTTTCCTATACTTCATGTAGTTATGCCTTCTGTGTGTTGCTTTATGGTATTTAATAAAGCTTCCATTTGCATAAAAAAAAATCCTCTTTTTAAATGTTGTTTGTCAAATACCAACAATTAGACATAATTTTTAAAGGGTTAACAAGAATTATTCTATGTACTGCTTATATATATAAAAAAATAAATTTAGAGCTGTCGAATCTATATCATGAGAAGGTTTTACGTAAAAAAGAAAAAAAGTTCTCGCCATGGAACATATGTAAGTTTCCCTAGGCTATATGACAATCATATACAAGCAAAAGATGCAGCGGAAGCAAAGGAAACTTAGCCAAGAACCACATGTGAAGCATATAAACCGTATAACAAATGTTACATACCTGTAAGGTTAGGATCTTTCACCTAACTTGTGTAAGGAATCATCTAGACCAAGACGAAGGCTGGAACGAATCAGTTA
>JAKUCV010002620.1:13343-38793 GCA_028386065.3 Turnera subulata | reverse complement strand
GTTACTTGATAAGCATGTCTATGCTTGGCATGTCTATGCCTGGGATGTCTATCCCGTGATATATTTTTGGGATGTCTATCCCTGGGTTCGTATTTTTGGGATGTCGATCCCTGGATTTGGTCTGGCACCCGGAATGTGTTGATAACCAGGTTTGACCACTAGTTTATCCGTGACGGGGCCCGGAAAGATAAAATTGGAAGTTGGTTTTATTTGAGTCTTTGGGTTTGACTGTTATTTTTGGACTTTGAGTAATTTTAGTGTCCATATTGATCGTCTTTCCATTGTCGTGAGCACTTCGGACTCACCCCTCACCTGCGGGCTTTCATCCCGTAGGATGAGTTGTTCATTGTACAGGTTTGGTGCATTCCAGACAGGCTGCAGCGTTATCCCTTGGACAGGCTTGGATCCATAGTTTGCATGTGTCGCATACAGTGTTAGTGAGATACTAAAGTCTTCCGCTGTGCAATGTTTTCGCTATTATTGGGCCATTAGGCTGGATTTGTTACTTTTTGTTGTTATTATTATGGGCTGTCGAGCCCGAGTTATTGCTGTTCACACTGTATGCTTGGGCTTATTTTGGTTGGGTTGTCACAGTTCCGACTCGAGTTTACTGTGTACGGTAAATACGAGTCGGGGCGCTTCATACGTACCGAAATAAAACCTAGAAGTAAGTATAGGTATAAGAATAGTATTATTTAGACACCGGGAAGTAAATGGTGAAATAGGACGACGATAGAGATAACCCGGGGAAGTAACCGAGACGAGACAGTATTTAATTTCGTAAATATAGTAGTAGCATGACATTGCATACCACTTATATGTGCATATTATTTGTTGATATAGGAGTTGATAACGAGCTGATACCTGAGGAGCCGGACTTGGAGTCAGTTGGACAGTTCCAAACTTGATATCGGCTAAGGTGAGGATGGATAAACCCTGATATGTGCCCGTAATGCTGTGTGTGTAGTTTTGTGGTTTGCGTATTTATATTGTTTGGTTGATCTGCTGAAGTGTTTGTCGGCTGATACTTGATTGTTGTGGATTTGTTGATGCTGTTGTGGAAACGTGATAGTCCTGTGTATGTCGTGTTGGAAATATTGCTGAACTGTTTGATGTGATAGATTGTTGATATGAGATTATTAATTGAGTGAGATTTGGATTAATCTGAGGAAATTGGAAATTGGATAAGCGAGGAAAGAATAATGAGTATTGGAAATGGAATTGGATTTGATTATGAGATGATGAAATTGTCACTTGGAAAGTAGTGGTACGACTAGATGGTTAGAGACTAGTTCTGTGGTGTCTTGCCAGAGGGTTTGTTGGTTGGCGTGTTGACCCCGGATTTGTGTTATTGGGATGTTGATCCCGGATTTGAGATATAGGGATGTTGATCCCGGATTGTGGTGGGGCCTGGCATCCAGAATTAGTTAATAACCAGGTACGACCCTAGCTTGTCCAGTGACGGGGCCCGGAAGATAAAATTGGTAATAAAAATTAATAAGTGTTCTTTGGGTCTTGGTTCAGTATTGATTATGATGTGCTTGACATGTTTTAATAAGATTTCTCTATCGTGATGTTTGAGTTGGATTCCTTTGTCGTGTGGTATGTGTTAGTTGTTGTGGCAGTATCCTTGTGATGTGTTTGTTTGTGCTTGTTGTTGTGATAGTTGTGTTTGGTTCGAAAGTGTTATGGTTGAATATATCACTGTTTATCTTTCGTCGGTGAGCGTTTCGGACTCACCCCTCGCCTGCGGGGTTTCATCCCGTAGGATGAGTTGTTTCATGTACAGGCATGGTACATTCCAGACAGGCTGCAGCGTTTCCCTTGGACAGGCTTGGATCCATAGGTTGCATCTGTTACGCATACAGTGTTAGTGAGTCTTTAAGCCTTCCGCTGTGCATGTCTTCATTATTGTTGGGCCATTGGGCCGGTTATGTTGTTTATGTTGTTTACTGTATTGGGCCGTTGGGCCCGAGTTATTGTTGTTCACACTGTATGCTTGGGTTTATTGGGTTGGGTTGTCACAGTTCCGGCACGTGTTTACTGTGTTCGGTAAATACGGGTCGGGGCGTTTCATCATTTTTCGAAACAGAGGTTTTTCCCACGCTCGGGATTTTTCTGTGGATTTTACGGACCAAAGTTGGTATTTTTCGGGTCCCGGAATCCTTAGAAAAATCAGGTTAACCGCGACGATGCAGACCAGAAATATAATTAAGGAGGTATATCAGTTATTTTCTGGTCCGGACGGAACACGACCTACCTGTATGATTGAGTTGGGCGCCGCCTCTTTCCTGTGACGCCCGTGCTTGCCTCCTGTGATACCCTGATATCACCTCCATAAACTTATCTCCTTGCTCGTGTCCCTGCTCCTTTTCTTGTTTCTCCTGCCTACCCAGTATCATCTTCTTCCTGCAACTCAGTTTCCTCTTTCCCTGCAACCAACCACCCTTCGCCTTCATCTTCATCTTTTCCTCTACAAGCACACCCAACACCAAGTACAACCAAACCAGTAAAAAAAAAAGAAAGAAAAGAAGAGAAGAGAAGAACAACGCAGAAAGAAAAGAGAAGGAAAAAAAAAGAGAGAAAAAGAAAAAGAAAAAGAAACAGAAAAGAAAAGAAAAGAGAAAAAAAAGGGGGGAGAGAAGGACACATATCCGTGAACCACCTCTGCCACCGCCGGAGCCGCGCCACCAGACCCAGTCGTCGATGCCATCTTCTTCTCCTCCTCCCGTCGCGACTGCAGGACGCCGTTCCGTGGAGACCAACCGACGACGACAAAGCAGCTCGCCGCCTCGATCTGAGCATCCCATCTCCGCCCTCGCGTCAGCTGCACAGACGCCATGCTCGCGCAGCCGATCCTATTCCACCGCGTCACTGTCGTCTCGTCGCTTGTCCTGTGCCGCCGCCGCTCTTGTGGTGAGTATGGGTCGACGATGACTTGTTTTTGGCAGGGTCTGACCTGGTTCTGTATGGGTCATGGGCTGGATGGGTGGATGGGCTGGTGGTAATGTTGGGCTAGGCTGTGGGCTTTTGGTTTGGTCCAGACCTTAGCCCAAGCATGCACTATGATATGGCCAGTCCGGTTTAAAAAATTAATAATAATAATAATAAAAACATATATTTATATATATATACATAATTATAATCTGGAAAAAAATATATATGTGGATTATATATTTTTTGGGGAATATAAATACATAGTATTTTGTAGAAATAAATAAAGTAATTATCATGTTATATTATTTTCAAGAAACTAAGGTAATTATAACAAGAATTATATCCTTTGCAAAATTACTATATAATGACTACTTTAGAAAAGGATATATATATACTATAAATACTTTGAGAGTATAAGCATACGTTACATTTTCTGAAACGCCCGACCCGTATTTACCGTACACAGTAAACACGTGCCGGAACTGTGACAACCCAACCCAACAAAGCCCAACAGACTGTGTATAAAACAATAAACTGGCCAACGGCCCAATATCAAAAACTGTAAACCGGCCCTTCGGCCCAACATAGAACTCGTCACCCGAACCCCGGGGACATCAACAACAGCAACCATCCGGCCCAAAGGCCCAAATACCACAAATACACAACAGAAGTCCTAACGATATGCACAGCGGAAGACTTATGACTCACATGACAACATATGCAAAACCCAATGCGACTAATGGATCCGAGTCCTGTCCGAGGGTACGCTTCAGCTTGCCCCGTACGTTCCTGCACCACAAACAACTCATCCTACGGGATGAAACCCCGCAGGCGAGGGGTGAGTCCGAAGCGCTCACCGACGAAAGATAAACAGAGATATATTCAACCATAATACTTTCGAAATAAACACATCAATCACTACAATAAGCAAAAACAATCACATCACAAGGATACTGCCATAACAACCAACACATACTTCACGACAGAGGAATCCAACTCAACAACACATCAGAGAAAACCAACACGAACAACACGATAGAGGAATCCCACTAAATCATATCAAAGCCAAGACCAAGTGAATACTCATTAATTTTTTTATTACCAACTTTATCTTCCGTCCCCGTCACTGGACAAGCTAGGGTCGTACCAGGTTATCAATTAATTCCGGATGCTAGGTCAAACCAATCCACATCTCAAATCCCAGATATTTGGTATATCCAAACCACTGGGTATTCGGTATACCCCAACCTCAGGCAACAACATGCTAACCACATATCTGAGCCACTGCGGATATTCGGCATATCCGAGCCACTGCGGATATTTGGCATATCCAAGCCACTGGGTATTTGGTATACCCTAACCACAGGCATCAACATGCCAACCAAATCAAGTAACCAGACCAAGTAACCGACCATAGCATCCCAAAATTAATTTTCAAACCATCGGGTCGTACCACTACTTCCCACATACATCATCATCTCATATCAATTCCAACCTCCAATTTCCAATCTCAATTATCCACAGTCAATAGTTTATTCCAATTATCCAATCACAACACTGTCTACTGCCAACAATCACAATATCCATAACAGCCAAACAATTATCTAATTCCTATCAGCTCAAGTTACACAACAGACAAATCCTTCAACAGTTTCATAACATCATTTACTCACAGTCCAATATCAATCACAACACAGTATCCAATAAACCAATAACGGCCATACAGCGGTTCAATCAAGCAACTCAACATCATAGCAACAGCAACAACCGTAACCATAGCAGCCAATAACCAACATAATTCCATATTACCAAACATCCATCAACAATACATATAGCGCCAGTTATTCACAATTATCAGTTTATCACAATATCCACACGACCTAATAGCACAGTCCAATTCCTTTATTCTTTCATCAATTATCTCTTTTTCATTATTCCAAATTATCTCACAGACTCGTCCAATCTAAAATCTCGTATCACTAACTAAACACAATTGACGGATCAACATTATTCTCAGCACAGATTCCACAAATCAATAACACAACGAACCAAGAACAGCAACGACATTTCCACAATAATCAAGTAACAGTCAACAATCATTTCAGTGGGTCAATCAAGCAATAAGTTACACATACAGCATTACGGGCACATATCAAGGGTTATCCATCCTCACCTTGGCCGATTACTCAACTCCAGAAAATAATGTCAGGTACGACGCCGGCTCCTCGGGAAACTGCCTGATATCAAACCTATACATCAAAACAATACATACTCACATAAATGCACATAATCGGTTTACTATGATGCCAATACTACGAAATACACTCATCCCGGTTCATATTCGTTTTTATCTCCATTTATCGAAAATATTTAACCGTACGTATATCCGAATATAATTCGGTACCATACTTTAATTAAAACTCTTTTCAAACTATATTTTCATAAAATAATTATAATTTCTAAAATAATAGTTACCATAATTTTCTAAAGAAGATAACATATGTGTATATATACATTTTCCAAATTATTATATTTTTAATAGAACTATTTACCATATCATATTTACCAAATATTATTATATTGAGAAAACTATATTCCAGAAAAATTAGTCATACGAAATTACTTCCTAAAAATAAATTCGTATTTATAAATATACTTATATATACATTTTCCAAACCATTATATATCAACATAATAGTTATCCTATTTTCAAAGAACCAAAGTGAATATATTTTCGAAAATATTATAAATATAACTTACTGTCTTTTTCCTCAAAATATATATTTTTTTTAAAATCGATTTTATTCCAGAAAATAATTAGATATATATATATATTAATTTTTTTTACTGGACTGGGCCATGAACAGTGAGTCCATGCCCAGCCCAAGTCCAACCCAAACAACCAACCCACAAAGTCCTACTCCAAGCCCACTTACCCATCAAACCTCAGCCCAAAAACCCGGCCCAGGCACAAGTTCCAGGCCCAGACCACCATTTCGGCCCAAGCATCCACCTACCTCAGCCTGACCCGTTTGAGAATCGGGTCATCACCCTCAAGACCCGGACTCCACGGGTGCGACGGACGGAGCATGGTGGTGGGCGAGCAGCACTGGCGGCGTGACGCGGCACGGAAGGAGAGACGCGGTGCCGGGGCTCGTCGGCTGCAGAGGCGATGCGTCAGGAGGAGGAACGGGTCGCGGTTGCTCGTTGGTGTCTCCCCGGTGGCAGCGACTATGCGAGCGGTGTGGGGAGGAGACGAAGGCGGCGCTGCAAGGCAGAGGCAGCGGGGGCGAGGGCGACGAGGGAGAAGGAAGGACCGGCGGTGAACGGCGAGGCGGGTGGAGGTGTGCAGGGGAGGGGGTCCGGCTCGGCGGCGGCTGTGGCTTCTGCTCCTCCTCCTGTTTTTTTTTCTTTTTTTCCCACTCTTTTTTTTTCCTTCTCCGGTTTCTTTTTTTTTCTTTTCTCTCTATTTTCTTTTCTCTCTTTTCTCTTCTCTCTTTTTTTCTCTCTTCTTTCTTTTCTTTTTTTTTTCTTCTCCTCTCCACCGGCTGCCTTCTTCTTTTAATCTGTTTTTTTTTTACTACTATTAGACATGTGAAGCCCAAATAATGCGATTCGTCCGTATTACGGGCGAGTCCGATCCGGACCAGAAAATAACCGATACCTCCTTAGTTATTTTTCCGGTGTGATTTTCCGAGAAATTCCGAAACCCGAAAAATACCAACTTAGGTTCGAAAAATCCGCGGGAAAATCACGAGCGCGGGAAAACCCTCGGTTTCGAAAAATGACCCCCGATTTACCTTGAATTAATTACCCAAGATTAATTCAATAGTAAATCACGGTAAAAGGACTTCTACAGTCCCGGTAAAAATCACAAATTTTACCCGGGCTGTTACATTTTCAGGGAATTATGTTATAGTAATTATATTTTTGGAAAAGTATAATTATTTTATGTAAATAATTTTGAAAATGTATATATATATATCTTCCTAGAAAAGTATTTTATGATAATTATAATTTTTGGAAAATGATAAATATCTTCATAAAAATATTTTGAAAAGAGTTTTAATTAAAGTATTAAATACCGACGTGATATTCGGATATACGCACGATATATTATTTTCGGAAAAGGATTTAAAAACGATTGAAGATAATTTTATGAAATATAACCGAGACGTATAACCGAGGGGGATGATGCTTAACTTACAGTTTATAGCATGTCATGGCATACCAATTATGTGCATCTTATGTGTGCATTTGTTATTTGTTATATAGGAGCTAGTATCGAGCAGTTCCTGTGGAACCGGCTTTGGAACCTGTTGAGGATTCCGTAATTGATAATTGGCTAAGGTGAGGATGGATAACCCTTGATATGTTGCCTATAATACTTGGTTGTCTTTTGTTGCTTGATTGGACCGTTGTGTGCTGATATACTATTGAGTGTTTCCTGTGTATATGTGGTGATATGGAATTGTTGATGGTTTGGAATTGCTTGATTGAACTGCTGAGTTGGTTGTTATTGGTTTCTTGGTTAATGTGAGGTTGTTGATGTTGGTTGTTAGCAGAGATTTGAGTTGTTAGCTGTGGTCTAGGTTTGATAACTTGAGAAGGTATATTGGATAGATGATTCCGGATTGTTGAGTTTCTTGAGGCTTAGGATCATTATTGTGATTGGTTGTTGGGCTGCTAATAGAGGATCAGTTTGTTAATTGAGATATAAGGATGAGTGAATTGAGATATGGAAATTGGAGTTTTGTTGGAATGATGATGACTCTATTGTCTCGTGGTGGGTTGAGATACGACCAGATGGTTAGAGACTGTTTTGTGATGGCCATGATCGGGTTGATATTTGGGATGTTGATCCCGGTTTGATATTTTGGATGTTGATCCCGGTGTGATATTTGGGATATTGATCCCGGTTTGATATTCTGTTTTGATCTGGCACCCGAAATTAGTTGATAACCAGGTACGACCCTAGCTTATCCCGCGAAGGCCCGGTGATTTGCGAGGATTGGATTTTGGTACGGCCAGAGGCGGTAGTTTTGGTCCATAACGACCCTGTGGTTATGGTTTGGCCCGTAACGGCCTGTGATTGATTGGACCCGTGACGGTCCTGTGTTGTTCTTTTTACCGCGGCACGACCAACTCTTGTTTCATGACTTGGATTCTTTTAGAGAGATTAGTTATATTAACTTGGAGGTTTAGTATCAGGAGATCTCATGGTATGATTTGGTTGGGTGTGGAGATGTGGAGTCACTTCGCTATTGTCGTTGTTAATCGAGATGATATGCTTTTGAGCATTTTTTTTTCTTGTTTAGTGGATATTGTACTTTGTTATGACTGTGGCTACTGTCTGTATTTCTTCTTTGAAGTATTATGGTAGCCTGCATATTTTTGATTATCCATGATTGTGCTGAAATGCACCGGTGAGCGTTTTGGACTCACCATTCGCCTGCGGGGTTTCATCCCGTAGGATGAGCTATTCGTGGTACAAGTACGATGCATTTCGGCGGCTGTGGCATACCCTCGGGCAGGACTCGGATCCATTAGTTTGCATCAGATTTTGCATATGCTGATATTGGGATTATAATTGCTTCCGCTGTGCTATTGTTTCCCGGAATCGGATGTTTTGATATTGGGCCGATGGGCCAGGTTATCTGTGATATGCTATTGTTGATGTCCCCGAGGTCGGGTGACGTGTTCTGATGTTGGGCCGAAGGGCCAGATTTCTGATGTTTATAATATGATATTGGGTCGTTGGGCCGATTTTCTGATTTATACATTGTTTGTGCCACGTGTCGGCACTGTTCCTTGATAATTACTGTGAGTTGGATAAGTTTAGGTTGGGGTGTTTCATTTAAAAAATATTATTTAAGAAATTTATTAATTTAGATGAATATTATAAAATATTTTTTTTATACAAGAAAATAATTGGAAGTAAGAGAATGATGTAGAAAATAATTATAGGAAAAATATAAAATCTAAATAAATAAAAAAATAATTTTATATAAATTTTTTATAATTATGTCAAATAAAGAAGTACAAAACTATTATGTGGAAAAAGTATGAAAAACAAAATAGAAGATCAAGCCTAAATGCGGCGCTGAGTCTAAGAGTTGTTGTTAACGGTGTTACAACAGAGTTACTGATTTGTTACTTTTAGAAAGTTAAGTTACTAATCTGTTATACCAAAAAATTAAATATTGTCAAAATGGTATTGAGCTAAAGTTAAGGTTAGTGAATTGAAATTTTGCCAAAAAAAGTAATTATTAACTAAGAGGGAAAGGCAGAGGCCGTTGCATTTTGGGCCTTGTTTATTTTTTCAAATGAAACATTGTGGGCCTTGTTTAAGTTATCACGATCGTTTTAACTTACCCCTTGTTGGACCCAACTCATAGTCTCATACAGTCCAAACAGTGAAAACCTTACCTCAGAATTCGTTAACTTGAAAGCCCACTTACTCAGTAGTTTAACTTACACATCAGATTTAAGCTTTTTCAGACAAGCAAGTACACTTCTCATAACTGATTGCCTTGTAAGGTTCACACTTCTCATAGTAGAACTGAACGAAACGGTACACTTTTATTCTTCTAACAACTTTGTAGGACTTAGGACAGCAAATAATCTGAATACCTGATCACATCAAGCAAATATTCTGCCAAATGAGAAATTATTGCAAACTATCGAATCATTCCCGCAAGTATCACTCGGGCAATTGTTGGCCTTTCGTTGGCACTAAAATACCAGGATTTGGAGTGGCAAATGCTAGAAATTCTGGATCCTGTTCTATCAAGGACATTATTCCTTCATCCAAGTTCATCCATGCTTCAATTTCATTGTATGATCCAGCCTCCTTGAAGATAACAAAATTCGGGAGGTGATGAGAGGGAGCTTCACCCAAAATACCAACCCACACAGGGTTTCCCCATCCAAAATCCACATCGTTGAATCCAAAATTAAGCCAACTTGAGAATACAAACCCTTTTGGGTTGTTGAGGACCAAACTTCCCATGTGCTCCAAATGCTTAGTTACAGCCCCAAAGCCCTCACTTCCTTGGAATCCTTTTAGAAAATCGGAGTTGACAGTCATAAATGTTTTAAAATACCAACCCACACAGGGTTTCCCCATCCAAAATCCACATCGTTGAATCCAAAATTAAGCCAACTTGAGAATACAAACCCTTTTGGGTTGTTGAGGACCAAACTTCCCATGTGCTCCAAATGCTTAGTTACAGCCCCAAAGCCCTCACTTCCTTGGAATCCTTTTAGAAAATCGGAGTTGACAGTCATAAATGTTTCTCTAATTGAGGCCACCAAATCACCTAGTTCCGCGCTTCCTTTATCATCAGAGATAGCTATACCTATGCATAAATGATTCCCAATGGAGTCTTTAGGCAAGGGTGGTATTGTTCTGTGTCTTATATTAATTGCATGCGCAGACAAAGATGGCCCTGATGAAGATGTTGAAGAAGCTGCAGCTGCCATGCAGGATTTCCAAATGAACGAAGACAACACTTCGTTACGAGATGGACTGACCACCACACCTTCTCTTTGTACTTTATCCTTGAGGGTGGCTATTGCCTTTGCATCAAAAACAAATCTCCTCGTAATATACTTGCCTCCTTTGACCACAACTTTCTTGGGAATGTTTGAACAAATTTGAGCTATAAGTGAGGGTGCTACCGGTGGAAAGAGCGAGGATGCCTCCAGAAAATTATCGCTATCAGAGTTGAGATTTTCATGGTTGCAAGAGTGCCCTAATTTGTTGTTTGCTGACCAAGTCTTGAGGAATGTACTCATTGTAGCTCCATCATTAATTTTGTGTGAAAAGCACACTCCCAATGCTATGCCTCCACAGTCAAAAATATTGGTTTGTATGACTAATAGTGGTGGTGATGATTGCGAGTGTGATTTTTCTGAGGAAAATGGTGTGCATGGAAGGAGCTGGTTTAACAACTCTAGTTTCTGAGGGTGTCGGAGAAAATCAAGTAAACCACACTTCACACGAGTTTCGATATATGGAACTCCCTCTTCGTAGTGGTCTATGAACATATTGTCTTGAACTCTCCCAGACAAAGGATATAAGGTAGACAAGGTTTGTGAGAGCGTTCTCTTCAGTTGAGTTGTGATTTGGTTATATGTGGTATCTTCATTAACCCTAGGGTAGAAGAGGACGAGTGGAACATAAAGTGTCACCATAAGCTGATCTAGAAATGTGAGTTTGAAGGGTTTCAAATGAGGGAGGACATGGGGATATGGCTTGATGATTTCTCTCGAGATCACATCAATATCCATATTCAAGATCAATTTGCAGAAACCTCAAAATGAAGGGTACTTGTCTTACTGAATGCAACTTGATGGTATTGGTCGCCTATATATATACACAGGTGTTCATTTTAATCTCATACGAAATAAGATTATTTCTATAATTCTTGTTTTAAACCCATGCCTTAATTAATAACGCACATCTATGGGCTCTGGCATTTAAAGAACCGCGAATGTTCAATTCGTAATTAATTAGGGCCCAACCCACATGCTCTCTTAGGCGCATAGAGCAACTACAGGCTATGCTACTCTTATAGGCTTTGAAAATGGGCCAAAAGCCCTAAAACCTTGATTGCTTTGGAGGGAGGCAATCAAATATGGTAGGCAGCTACTTTACGCTCTTTCGTCCACGTGAAATTTGTCGTTAAAGAAACGGGGAGTGTAAAGCTACCCTAAGGGCTATAAATATGGGCTCAATGGCTTCGGCTTCAGGGAACGGATATGGACCATATATATTACCTGTACAACTCTCTATGGTCTAGTATGATTAAGAAATTGGAACGATTATAAGGAAATCTGGTTAGATTATTACCACAGAGGCTTGCCTGCGAAAGAGCATGGAGGATTGCCCGAGTTTATCTTTGATTATACCAGTTTCCCTGTCTTCACAGTTTTGGACACACACAGAGTCATTGGAGTCGCTAAAATTAGAGACCAAAACATTTAATAATTTTTCAAATGCACTGCAAAATATATACTTGTTCGTCATCCGGCCGTATCCCGAGCTTTGCTCCGACTTATAAGACACTAATAACAGAGAGTATTTGTATAGCACAGTACAATCCATACTGGCTGTTCTGGTATTGCTTATATAGAGTCAGATCATACATCAGATGTATACAACGAGAAGTTAGCTCAGGATAGGGATAGAATTTACAATACAGTTGGCTGCAAATGGTTATCCCTTATCAGATACAATATAGCTTATCACATATCCTAAACACTGTTGATATTCAGCACGTATTTGCTATTATCCTAACACGACTAATCCAATTTCTTGTTCGTCAATTTCACGGTAAGCAAGTTCCTTTATTCTAAGGGAACGAAACTCATTCTTCCAGTAATTTGCAGCCTGATAAATTAATCAAGCAATTATTCCACAGAACAATTTTCAAAATTATATAATTATTCCCACAGGTAGCAGTTGAACAATTGTTGAGCTTTTTCTTATAATGTTCATGGCATTAAAATACCAGGATTTGGAGTTGCAAATGCTAGGAATTCTTGATCCTGTTCTACAACGGACATTATTTGTTCATCCAAGCTCATCCAGACTTCAATGTCGCCCCATGATCCAATCTCCTTCAAGATAACAAAATTCATGAAGACTGGAGCAACGTCACCCGAAAAGCCAACCCATACAGGTTTCCCCCATCCAAAATCTACATCGTTGTATCCCAAAGTAAGCAAACTTGTGAAAAAGAAGACTCTTGGATTGTTGAGGCACAAATCTTGAACTAGGCAGTAGTCTTTAGATGCAACCTCAAAGCGCTTACTTCCTTGGAGTGCATTTAGGAAATCAAGGTTGACATTAGAAAATGATTCTCTAATTGATGCTGCTAAGTCACCTAGCTCTTCCACCACTCCATTATTAGTACCAGACATCGCAACTGTTTCCCAAAAATGATTTCCAATGGAATATTTTGGTAAGGGAGGATGGATTCTGTTTCGTATATTCATGGACTGGATACACAAGGATGGCCATGAAGAAGAAGAAGATGTTGAAGGAGAAGCTGCCATGCAGGATTTCCAAATGAGAGAAGACAAAGCAATGGTGCATGATGGATTGACCACACCTTCGCTTTTGAGTTTGGCCTTTAAGGTGGTTATCGCCTTGGCATCTAACACAAATCTTCTGGTGACATAATTGCCTTCCTTGAAGAAATCTTTCTCCAAAGAATCTGAAACAATTTGAGCTAATGGAGGTTCTATAGGTAGAAATCGTAAGGATGCCTCAGAGAAATAAAGATTGGAATTCTTTTCTTTACAAGACCCTCTGTTGTTGGCTGACCAAATCTCAAGAAAAGCATTCGCTGTGGTTGCATCACAAATTTTGTGCGAGAAACAAATTCCCAGAGCTATACCACCGCACTCAAACACATTGGTTTGTATGGTCACTAATGGTGCTGATTGTGGGTCTGATTCCCAAGAATATGGTTGGCACGGAAGGAGTTGGTTCAAGAAATTTAGTTTCAGAGGGTATTGAAGAAAATCAAGCAGACGATTCTTCACCCTGGTTTCAGCATATGGAACACCCTCTTCATAGTTGGCTATGAACATATTGTCACAAACCCTTCCGGATAGAGGGTAAGAGTGATGTCTTTACACTCCGTTTGGTATCATGGAATTGAATTCAATTCCAAGAATTGAAATCAATTCCTTAATTTGGTATAATTCTACTTCACTTAAAATAAGAATTGAATTCTATTTTTTATTTTTGGAGCAATATTTTGGTAATATTTCAAATCCAAGCAAAACCTATCGGATTTGGAATTCAATTCCATTGGATAAGTACTGGTATGTCTAAATGACAAAAATAACCCTATATTCTTATTTTATTTTTTTTAGCAAAAGGACAACTTAGGTAATTTTAGCAATTCAATTGATAATTTGATTTATACCAAACATTGGAATTGAATTCAATTCCTCATTATTAAAAAGTATACCAAATATGGGAATTGATTTCATAATGAATTCAAATTCTAAATTTTTAATGATTTGAATTCAATTCCAATTTCAAATTGATACCAAACGGACTGTTAGTTGGGTAGATATCAAGCTATTTTTAGTTGGATTAAAGGAATGATTAGTAATCCTAGGATAAAAGAAAATGAATGGAGAATAGTATGCGGGAAGAAGCTGGTCCATAAAGCAGAGTTTGAAAGCTTTTAAACGAGGGAAGATATGGGAATACGGCTTTACGAACTCTCTTGAAATGACACTAATATTCATTTTCAAGATCAGTTTGCAGAAAATACAACAAGGTTAGGTTGCCGAATACTGCTTCTGCTTAAGCGTGCAAGATAGTGGTTTGATTGATAATCTTATGTGTAATACCACTAAATCAAGAACCCGTACAACAATCCTAACCAACTTAGTATAAAAAGAGAGAGAAAGCACTCCCAACTTTACTTTACTGTTCATTCACCCATGGGGGATACTGCTCCACCTGGAGCTGGTGAAGACTTGACGATGAATGATGCAGAGGCCCACGATTCAACCACCACCATAAATTAAGGGCATATTGTAATAGTGGCGGCTGGGCATGATACAACAACGTTGGAACAACCCATAAGCTACAGAGCTATGCTCACTAGAGGGAGATCTGAGGAGAAGGACCTGCCAGAGTGGATTGAGGAAGAAGATGAAGCGGAAGTGGAACCTGGTGACATCATAGTGGGCAGTGTCGACAGGATACCTTCCCTGGATCTCTCACCGACCTTCCAACAGAGGTTAGAGAAGAGATGGGAGAAAGCCGTCTTTGTTAAGCTCCTGGGAAAAAATATCAGTTACCGAGCGCTGACTTCCAAAATCAGCTCCCTTTGGAAACTAAAGGGCCACTTCAAGGTAATTGACTTGGAAAACAAATTCTTTGTTGTTAGATTTGACAAAAAAGAAGATTATATCCATTGTCTTGTTAGGGGGCCTTGGTCAGTTTTCAATAGTGCTTTGTGTGTGTTTCCATGGAGACCGGATTTCTGTGCATCCTCTGGAAAGGTGGAAAAAGCGATGGTGTGGGTGAGGTTCCCGGAACTCCCACTACACACCTACCATACTAGCATCTTGAATACCCTTGGTGACTTGGTTAGTGAGTCCATCCGCATCGACCATGCCACCAGAGAGTATCAGCGAGGGCGTTTTGCGAAAATTGCAGTTGAAGTTGATCTCACAAAACCGCTTAAGGAGACCATCCTCTTCAAGGGTAAAGCCCAAAAAGTTATTTATGAAGGGATCCCAACCATCTGTTACAACTTCGGGAAAGCAGATCACAGTATGGCTATGTGCCCCTTGTCAGCCCTGGCTCCTAATCCAGGAGGTCCTTCGACCTCTATCCCTGAAACGGTGCCAAAAAAGGGGAGTCCGGTGGGAGGGATTGCTCACAGTAACAATGTGTGTCCTGGGGAAGGCGAGTGGATGACAGTGCCTGTGAGACCGCATAGACCAAACCATAGTAAACTCCCACCGCACCATGCGACCCCCGTCAGGGAGTAGACAGCTGTGGAAGGCTCTAGGTTTGCAGCACTTTCTACGGATTTGGATGATAACGGGGGACTCGATGAACCTGCTGTTAACGAGACCAAGCCATGGATCCCTATTGCTAACAAAATGAACCCTGGACACAGGAAGCTTATGAAGAAGCCTAAAGCCACCAGTTCTGAAGCCCCACAACCCATTACAACCCCTGCTCTAGGCAAACGCCCAGCCCAACCTAGAAAATCCCTCACTGACGTGACCAAACCCCCTCAACCATCAGCCCAATGGGTAACTAAAAGCCCAAATACAAGCCACCATAGCCCGAATCCAACCACTCTTGCTCCTATAGTAACTGACCCTGTCCAGTCTATCAAGGCCAATGTCCCCCAACAGCCTTCTCCTCCTGTCAATCATCGATCTCAACCTTCCAACCCATCCCGCCATCACACCGTAGTCCCTGGAGATTCCACCCCCCTCAATGCTGTACTTTCAATGGAGGAGGTGGGATCCCTTGTGGAATTAGGCAAAAAGGCAACCCCTGTTCAAAACCTAAAACACTCACCCCTCGAGTGAACTCTTCCTAAACCGCTTCCTCCAGACCTGAACCGATTCGAGGAGGACTCACCTCCCTCTTCCTCCTCCTCTCCAAGTAAGGAAAAAAAATGGGGCTTACCGATTCGAGGAGGACTCACCTCCCTCTTCCTCTTCCTTCAAACGACTTGGCAAACGCGACAGTGTTGAGCCAGTTTCCAAGGAAGGGGAGGACTGGGGTATGACCACAGATGAAGAAATGGTCTGTATTGACCAGGACAGTGAGGTAGAATTAGATGATGGCCCAGTCCTGGGCAACCCCCCAAACCTTCCTCACCGTTCCCTATGAATTCCTTACTCATATGGAATTGCCAAGGGGCGGCCAAGTCCCCATTTCCAAGATCTCTAAAATTGTATACTCAGCGGTATAAACCATCTGTAGTTGTGATTGTGGAACCATGTATAAGCGGAAGCGCAGCAGATAGGGTAATAAGAAGACTTGGGTTTCAAAGATCACATAGAGTTGATGCCAGGGGATTCTCTAGCGGTATATGGATCTTATGGAAGGAAGCAACAGTCTCCGTCCAAATTTTAGTCAACCATGCACAATTTGTGCATATGAGTGTCACGGATGACACAACCTCCTTCCTTTTCATAGCCATCTATGGAAGCCCACAGGCTGCGATGAGAAGAGCCCTTTGGCAGAGTCTTGAAGTATTAGCTTCGTCAATATCTACCCTATGGATTTTAGCAGGGGACTTCAATGCTACGTCGAGCACGGTGGAGTCTTCTAATCCCAGGAGATCCCCATCGTATAGCACTCGGGCTTTTTAGGAATGTCTCCTAAATTCGGGTCTGATGGACTTAGGGTTCACAGGCCCTACCTTCACATGGCAGCGGGGTACTCTTAAAAAGCATCTGGATAGGGCTTTGGGCAATTCAGAATGGTCTGCTACCTTTGCACAAGCACAAGTCTATCACCTCTCTTACTTAAATTCGGACCATAGGCCTTTTCTTGTCATTCCTAATTCATGCACCAATTACTCGCGTACTCCACAGAGGTTTTTATTCAAAGCTGCGTGGATGACCCATGGTGATTATGAGAAGTTTGTGTGGCAAAACTGGGATGCTCATTAGACGTGGTCTAGGGCATTGAAGGATTTCTCTAAAAAGATCTTTGTGTGGCATAAATATGTCTTTGGAAGCACAGTGACGAGAAAAAGGAGATTACTGGCTAGACTACAAGGGATTCAGAATTACTTAGACAGGAAGCCATCTCAGTTTCTGTCCGACTTAGAATTGGAGCTTCGGTGTGAGCTTGATAAAGTCCTGGCCCAAGAAGAACTGGAGTGGTTTCAAAGATCTAGATGCTAATGGTTAAAGTGGGGAGACCGAAACACATCTTACTTCCACTTGACCACTCAAATTCGCAAGAGAAAGAACAAGGTCCTCGCCTTAAAAGATGACAGCGGTGTCTGGCAATCCGAACCCGAAACCCTGAAGGAGATGGCAGTTGATTTCTATCGTCAACTTTTCACTGATCCTAACCATACGGTCATGCCCCTACAGGGCCTTTTCCGTCATATTGACCACCAAATCAGGATATCGTTAGAGAGTCCTATCTCTGATCAGGAGATTCGTAGCACTCTCTTCCAAATTGGACCACTTAAAGCCCCGGGCCCAGATGGGATGCACACTGCCTTTTTCCAACATCAATAGAGCATTGTCGGTAACAACTTCTGTCATTTAATTCACCAATTTTTTGACTCTTTAGTCTGGGATGTAGGAGTCAATGATACTATCTTGGCACTTCTTCCGAAGGCTGACTCTCCTCAATCAATGTCCCAATTTCGCCCCCTCGGGCTCTATAATATCTCTTACAAAGTTACTTCGAAAATTCTTGCTAATAGAATGAAGTTGGCACTCCCTGGTCTTATCTCCCACACACAGGCAAGCTTTGTCCCTGGGCGATTTATAATAGACAACATCATCTTAGTCCAAGAAGTAATACATGTAATGAAGAGGAAGCGCGGCAACATTGGCTTCTTTGCAATAAAAGTAGACCTTGAAAAAGCCTACGATAGAGTCCAATGGGCTTTCATCAAGCACACCCTTACAGATGCAAGCTTTTCATCAAAGCTGATTGATACGATCATGGCTTGCCTCACAACTAGTCGTATCTGAGTCAATTGGAATGGAGAAGTGTCTGAAGCTTTCTCTCCAACAAGAGCTCTCAGACAAGGGGATCCAATTTCCCCTTACCTCTTCGTCTTATGCATGGAGAAATTAAGTCAAGTTATCACCAAGGCGGTGGAAGCAGGGGCTTGGAAACCTATCTCTCTAAGTCAAGGCGGGCCGAAGTTATCCCATATTTTTTTTTGCAGACGATCTTGTCTTGTTTGCTGAAGCCAAATTGGATCAGATTGCTATTATTACTGATTGCCTGGATTATTTCTGCTCTTACTCAGGTCAAAAAATCAGTAAGTCCAAAACAAGGCTATTTCGCTAAAAAAATGTCCCCCTGGTTACTGCCAATGCCTTGAGTCAGGGATTTGGATTCCAGCGAACATCTGATCTCGGCAAGTACCTTGGAGACCCTCTCCTCCATCAAAGAGTCTCCGGCCAAACTGTAAAACATCTTGTCCAAGCAGTCCAATCCAGGTTAAATGGGTGGCAAGCTAAACATTTATCCTTAGCTGGGCGCATCACACTAACCCAGTCCGTGTTGGCCGCGCTGCCCATCTACACAATGCAAACAATGAAGATCCCGGCGGCTACTTGTGATCGCATAGAAACAGATATGCAGAAATTTCATTTGGGGCTCTACAGATTCTTCCAAAAAGATCCATCTTGTGAATTGGGAGACAGTTACCTTGCCAAAACAATGCGGGGGACTCAACCTACAGCGCCTCAGATCATGCAACCATGCACTCATAATGAAACTTGCCTGGAATCTTATTACCAGACCTGATGCGCTTTGGGTGCAGGTAATGAGAGCGAAGTACTTGCGTGGCCATGCTAAGTTTCCCGTCCTGCTTGAGAAGAAGCAAGGATCGCATACATGGCTAGCAATTTGCGACGTGTGGCCTACTGTGTTCCAGACCCTGGAGTGGCGAATTGGAGATGGCAACACTGTGCAATTTTGGTTGGACAAATGGTCTCCCAGTGGGCCACTTACCCATATCCTGCTGCACCTCTCAACGAACCCATGCTTTCGGAAAAAGTGGCAAACTACTCAAATGTATACGGCCAGTGGGAATGGAGAAGGTTTAGCCATTTAATACCTGAATCCGCTTTGCAGGAAATTATGGCCATTGCAGGTCCTTCTCCGAATCGCGGCCCGGATCGGTTGTGTTGGGCTACATTGATGAAAGGCAATTTCACCACCAAGTCAGCTTACGAGCTACTGGAAAAGGAAAATTGGCCACCATTTGATAAGTCCTGGGAGCTGATCTGGGGATGGAATGGACCCCAAAGGTACCGTAGCTTCCTATGGCTGTTGTTTCAGGGGAAATTGCTTACTAACCAGCAACGTGTTAGGCAAGGGATGGCGACCAGCGGCATTTTTCCAAAGTGTCCTAACCAAGAGGAGTCCATCATGCATATCATGCGGGACTGTGCCCTAGCCAGAAGCCTTTGGAATTTCCTTAAGGGATCTAGGATGACTAATCAATTCCACACCAATGACCTGCAACAATGGATTACAACCAATTTGAAGGTGAACAACTTAGTTTTCGGAGGCCTGGAATGGTGTGTAGTCTTCGTCATTGCTTGCAATTCATTATGGTAATGGAGGAATGAATATGTATATACAGACTCCCCCAGTAGAATCCTCAACCCTGGGCGTCTTGTGTTACACAAAGCCCATGAGATCTAATAGGCGGATGAAGAGGACCCGTCCTGGCCCCTGAATTTTGATGTGGCAGGTCCGAAGCTCATCAGGTGGTTACCTCCTCCACCTCATATGGTGAAGATAAACTCTGATGGAATTGTATTTCACCCAGGCAAACATGCGGCAACTGGGGGATTGTTCCGCGGATCTGCAGGTGAATGGCTAGGTGGTGTGTGCTACAACATTGGTATTTGTACGCCAACACAAGCTACTCTATGGGGCCTGAGGGTATCTTTGGAACTAGCTTGGGAGAGGGGCTTTCGCTTGTTAGATGTGGAGCTAAACTCACAAGTAGTGATTGATATGTTCTCTGCGGAAGACGCCTCTGCCCAGTTTCTACCCACGCTTGCAATGGATATTAGAAGCTTACTTAGAAACGATTGGAGAGTCAACTTGAAGCATATCTATAGGGATGCTAACTGTTGTGCCAATGCCTTAGTGCAATTGGCTTTTTCTCTAGACATTGGTGTTCATATTTTACAAACTCCTCCTGATATTCTATTGCCACACCTTACCCATGATGTAAAGGGACTCGTTTTTCCCTGAGGTGTTTTAATATAATTTCTTGTACACAGCCTCTATCAATAGCAAGCCCGTGAGGCATGATCATATTTCCCAAAAAAAAAGAACCCGTACAACAACAAACAAGTTCACTTTTTAAAATTTAATAAAAAAGAAAAGAAAAACAAGATCGCTTACAATAAAAACAAGCATTTGGGGTACTTCAAATAGAAACAAAATAAAAATTGATCTACTAATAACTTACTTGAAAAAGTGAGGGCCAAGAAAAGCCCTAAAAACACAACAACGCCCATAATGGATGCGACATCATCTAGTGATTCTCCCACAAGATAACACCAGCCTCAAGATTTACAAGTGAAGATCTGGTGTAATGAACAAGAGGGTCAAAGTTACAACTGAAGATCTCGTGATTTATAATGTCATTGCCTGGGGATGGCAATTTTTCCGGGTCTACCAGATACCCACACGAAACCCGGTTTTATGGGTAGGGTATTACCCGACTTTGACCGGATAAAAAGAGGGACAGGTATTACCCGGACCCAAGTTGACCGGGTCCGGGTAGGGTCTGGGTCTGGGTAAGGGTCTAGGTTTTACCCTACCCGTTAGACCCTATCCATTATAATATTTTAAAATCTGTAATCGTATTATAAAAATCAACTTGAGTTTCTTTTTTTTTTTGTTTCTTTAATTCTTTTCCACTCACCTCCTCTTCTTTTTCTATTGAAATTTCGTTCACCTCCTCTTAGGTCTATTGAAATTTCGTGTTTTACAACCCTAAACTAATATTATGTTATTATAATTTTTCTTTGTCTTAAAAGGAACATTAATTTATAATTATCCTACAAATGTTTATAATAATAATATGGAAGAAGAAAAATAAGTATTCAATATTGATTTATATTTTTAACTTATTATAAGATTCTTATTTTTATATTATTTAACAATATGAACTTTTTTTTAAGAAAAATATATGGTGATCTTAGTAGAGAAGAGGATGGAAATTAAGAAATAAAAGATTATTTGCATTTTGAGTTGAGAAAAGTTACTGCTACTTTAAAATTTTGTTATTTTAAAAATTTTTATGCTTGAACTTGGATATATTTCATGAATGTTAATTTAATAACTGTAGGATTTTTTTTAAAAAAATTAGAACTTGATTTTTACTTAGCGGGTATAACGGGTATACCCTTACCCAGACCCGTATTACCCGTTGGGCAAAAAAATAAAATTTTACCCTACCTGGTTCATAATTAGTCCATTCTTACCCTACCCGGTTTGATTAAGGGTTCGAGTCTGGGTCTTGCTTACCCTACCCGACCCTACCCAATTGCCATCCCTACTTGTGATGGACTTAACAACTATATATATTATTATTTGTTATATTAGTTCTATAAGGTTTAAGAGCATAGTTTATTGTAGTGGCTCCATTTCCCAGATATACTTGTTCATCCTGGTTTCACAGTAAGCAAGTTCCTTCCCCACTTCTTGTACTTTCTCCCCCACCTTCAATTAGTTTAGGTCTTCAATAATTCAAATTATAATGCCATAACTGTACCATATATAAAATGTGAAAAATATAGGTGGATTTGTAGTATCTGGTACGCTAGTTGCATTCTTAATTACTTAATTAATGATCATTACCACTTAAATAATTAAGTCGACATGGAGGGTTTTATCGATTTAGTTACCCACCCTGTAAGGTTCTCATAGAACAAAACGAAGTGCTACTCATTTTATTTCCCAGCAATTTTCAAACGTACACAACAATGTGATTAGGCATTTCTGCGCGGAGAAAAGAGGGGAAGCCTTACAAACTATAAAAGGGATTATTTCCACACCACACGTATCACTCGAACAATTCTGGGCCTTTTGTTGTTGTGTTTTGGTGGTCAAGGCATTAAAATGCTTGGATTTGGAGTGGCAAACGCTAGAAATTCTGGATCATATTCGAGTAAGGACATTAATGGTTCCTCCAAAGTGATCCATGCTTCAATTTCGTGGAGTGATCCAGTCTCCTTTAATCTATCCAAATTTGCTGGGCCAACCTCACCCGTAACAGCAACCCACACAGGCTTCCCCATCCAAAATCTATATCTTTATATCGAAAACCAAGACAACTTGTGAAAAATATGAGTTTTGGGTTGTCAGAGGCACAAACCTTCATGTCGGCCCAAATCCTCCATTGCAACACCAAAGCCTTCACTCCCTCGAAATGCACCTACAGAATCAGAGTTAATCGTAACAGCCCGGGTAAAATTTGGATTTTTACCGGGATTGTTAAAGTCGTTATACAGTGATTTACCGAATGAATTAATCTAGGGTAAATAATTCACGGTAAAACGGGAGTCGTTTTTCGAAACTGAGAATTTTCCCGCGCTCGGGAGTATCTTCCTAACTAACCGAGCCTCGGTCTCCAGTTCCGAGACTTGGACGACGTTCAGGGGAATTAACCGGATTTTCCGAGCCCAAGTTGTATTTTTGGACTCGGGACGGAATTTGTCGGAAAGACGGGAGTATTCCTGCGTCTACGAGATTCCGACGCGAGAATCCGGACCGGCCATATGAGGCTTGCCCGAGCCACTCTTCTTTCTTCTCCTTCCTTCCTCTTCCTCTTTCCCGGCTACATTTCTTCTCTTTCCCGGGTTTTCCTTCAGCCGCGTGGGCCCCACCTCTTTTCTTTCTTTTCTTTCTTTTCCTCCCTTTCTTTTCTTTTCTTTTCTTCTCCATTTTCCTCCCTCAGCCGCCGGACCCCCTCCTTCTTTTTCCTTTTCCCCCGTGATCCTTTGTCTTCCACTCTCTTACTTTTCTTTTTTTTTTTTCTTTCCGTTTACTTTCTCTTCTCCCCCAGCTTTCTTTTTCTTCTTCCTTGTCCTTTCTTTTTCTCATTCCTTATCTCCCCTGCTCCTCCACCGAGCTCCTCACCCGCCCTCTTCTCCTTTACCTTTCCTTTCTTCCTCCTCTCTCTCCTTCCCCTCCACCAACACAATCACCACCACCGTCCTTCCTTACCTTCCTGTTCTCCTCCCTCGTCCTCCCCTCCTCCTCTGTTTTCCCAAATCCGCCACCACCGCCCTCGAACCACCAATGTCGCCTCCTTCCTCCTCGGCCACAGATCGATGCCGCCTGCACCTCCTCTGCCTGCAACTAGACAAGCCGCTGCCGCCACCGGTCGCTCAATGCCGCCGTTGCTGTGGGCCTCTGTCATCTCCCCTCCACACACACCGCCGCCCGCAACCACTCCTCCTCCTCGCAGCCGCCTATCGATGCCGATCTTCCCCTTTCAGCCTCTGCTCGGGTCGTCGCCACGTGGGTAAGACCCACAACGATCCCTGCCGTTTTCTTTTTGTTGTTCTTTCCTCTCTTCCTCTGATTTGATTAAGGTCCGATTAAACTGATCGGGTCTGTGCTGTTGTCGATTCTAGTGGATGGGATGGTAATGGCTGCAGGTTGTTGTGGACGATGGTGTTGAGAGTGTTCCCGTGGAGACGTTGGCCGCGGTTGATGGATGGTTGACTGGTGGGGTGGTTGTGATGTTGACGATGGCGAGTTGCTCTCGAGACTTCGGTGCTGACTTGGGACGAAGACTGAAGTGTTAGGGATGTTCTGCTGCTGTGAATAGTGCTGCCGGAATCCGGCAAAAATTCCGGTATCTCGGGAATTTTCCGGTGAAGTTCCGGCAGACACGAGTATATTCCGGCGAGGTCTCGGGTGTCTGCTGGTGTGAACAGTGCGTCTTCAACAAACGAAACTCAATGGACGGGTTACTTTGGGTAATTCTTTGGGCTTATTTCACCATGGGCTCGGGTTTGGGCTCAGTTGCACAACGGACTCGGAAACGGGCCGAACGTGCAGAGGCCCATGTTCTCGAGACACATGCTTAGAGAAATTTAATAATGGACCCGATGGACATGTGAAATTACAAATGGTTAATGAATTAATTTGTAAATTAAAAACAATGGTTAATGAATTAATCTATAGGTTAAAAAGAAAAGACACCATTTTGGAATTAATTATGAAGATATAAGTTAATACATAACCGAATGAAATTTATTCTATGATCAAAGTATGTTTTACCATCGGGTATGTTATTTATAAGTATTATTATTTCATATTGTTAAATAAAGTACGAAGTATTATACGGGCCATAAATTGATCTACTTACAAATATAATTTCTGCCAGATAATTTGTACAACGTATTTATATATTCTCTTATCATAAGTGACTAATGGGCCGGGATATCGACTTGAACGTTCGGATTCGGTTTTAATTTAACAATAAGTATAATTAGAACATCGATAGGAAACTCGGTTTCGGATTTAATTTGAAATTAAGTATAAACGGTATAATGAATAAAGAGGTTAATTTCATAATAAAGAAATTGGATATAAGGCAAGCCGTGTAACAATTTCTAAACCGGTATCATGCATAATCATTTTGTTGTGCATTATAAGTGATTATTGTATTCCTATATGTACATATAGGGTATCGGGATTTGACCGGATAGCAGTTTCAGAAACATACCAGGTGAGGATGGATAACCCTTGATATGTGCCCGTAATGCTGTATGTGTATCTTGTTGCTTGATTGAACCACTGAAATGATTGTTGGCTGTTACTTGATTGTTGTGGAAATGTTGTTGCTGTTCTTGGTTCGTTGTGTTATTGATTTGTGGAATCTATGCTGAGAATAATGTTGATCCGTCAATTGTGTTTAATTAGTGAAACGAGATTTTAGATTGGACGAGTCTGTGAAATAATTTGGAATAATGAAAAAGAGATAATTGATGGAAGAATAAAGGAATTGGACTGTGCTAATAGGTCGTGTGGATAATGTGATAAACTGTTGATTGTGAATAACTGGCGCTATATGTATTGTTGATGGATGTTTGGTAATATGGAATTATGTTGGTTATTGGCTGCTATGGTTACGGTTGTTGCTGTTGCTATGATATTGAGTTGCTTGATTGAACCGCTGTTTGGCTGTTATTGGTTTATTGGATATTGTGTTGTGATTGATGTCGGACTGCGAGTAAATGATGTTATGAAACT
>JAKUCV010002620.1:0-12987 GCA_028386065.3 Turnera subulata | reverse complement strand
GTTGTTTGAGTTGGATTCCTCTGTCGTGAAGTATGTGTTAGTTGTTATGGCAGTATCCTTGTGATGTGATTGTATGTGTTTATTGTTGTGTTTATTTCGAAAGTATTATGGTTGATTATATATCACTGTTTATCTTTCGTCGGTGAGCGCTTCGGACTCACCCCTCGCCTGCGGGGTTTCATCCCGTAGGATGAGTTGTTTGTAGTGCAGGAACGTACCGGGCAAGCTGATGCGTACCCTCGGACAGGACTCGGATCCATTAGCTGCATTGGGCTTTGCATATGTTGTCATGTGAGTTAATAGTCTTCCGCTGTGCATATTGTTGAATCTTCTGCGGTGTATATGTTGTATTTGGGCCATTGGGCTAGTTAGTTGTTGTTGATGTCCCCGGGGTTCGGGTGACGAGTTCTATGTTGGGCCGAAGGGCCGGTTTACAGTTTTTGATATTGGGCCGTTGGCCAGTTGATTGTTTTATACGCAGTCCGTCGGGCTTTGTTGGGTTGGGTTGTCACAGTTCTGGCTCGTGTTTACTGTGTACGGTAAATACGGGTCGGGGCGTCTCATTTTGGTAGCCGAGCAGGCGTTAGGTCTTGTCGGGCAGTCTATGTGTGTTGTTGTCTTGTTTGCATAGTTCGCTCCAGTTGTTTATTATTTTACATCATTTAGTTAGTGCATTATGGATCCAGTCGAGGGACGCCAGCTGTCGAGGAACATACACATATGAGGTAATGATGCCATAATGTGCGAAAATACAAATATTATTAATGTTGCTAATATTTTTATATAAAGAGAAATATTAATATATTGATTGCAAACAGAAATATTACATTGATATTTTATAAAAAGAGAAATATTACATTGATTTTTGATAATTTATAAAAATAAAAATGCATTTAACGGTTTGCAACGACGTTGACACGGAAGCTGTTTGCGTCACTGTTGACGTTGACCGTGACTCTGTCGCTCCAAGAGAACCACATGCCGCCTCTGTCGCGCTGGCCAGGAATCTCGAATCGGTTAGCTTGGGGGAATCGGAGTGGAATCAGACCGTGATCGTCTCGCGGTTGCCACTGCGTCTCCGTCAGAAGAACCATGTTGGGCTTGTACTGGTTCTTCAAGTCCCTCAGGGTGTGTGAGAACTCTTTTGCACGTCTTGCCACTCCTCTGCAGTTCCACACCAGTAGCCGTACCTTTGGCCAGGTTGGAGGTAGCCGAGTCATTCTGGGTATGCTCTGGGCTGTCATTGAGAGCTGATAGTAAGCGCCTTGCTCCACAGTCTGGCAAGTGGACTCCAGGTTGAACTCTTGAAGCCTATCCGAGATGAAGAACATCACGGAGTTTGCTGAGCCGTAGTAGGAAGTCCTCAGTGTCCCATGGTCCTCTAGGAAGAACACCTCTTCCATTGGAGTGACGAAGAACCGCGACGAGTAGAGTTCGTCGACAAAGACCAGACGTGGCATTCTGCCGAGCTCGTTCGGCAGCTCTTCAGCACATTCGTTGACCATGCTGTAAGCCAGTCGGTTCCTTCTGCCAAGATTGGCACCTTCGACGAAGAAGACGGATGAAAGAGCAGGCATTTTGTTTGGACGTGTGGGGTTTTGTTTAGCGATCGTTGTGTTTTCTTTTACCTCAGCGTTTGTTTGCTTTTGATGCTTTGATGATTACACTTCACCGCTCCTTCTTTTATACTCTTATGGGGAGCGTGATTACCGTCTTTGATTTTCAAGATCTTGCTTTTTGAATTTTACCGTTGCTTTCATTTATTGCATAGTTACTTCACGCGTTTTTCGGACCCATGCCAGAGTTTTTCAGCCTTTTCTATCTCTTGATTTTATTTCGCTCTGGCTACCTTGTCTTTTCTTTTCATGGATATACTATATTTTCTTGCATCTTTTATCACATGCATCCGTGACCGTTGAGGCCAGACAGATGGGACCGTATCTCGAGTAGAGCGCATGTGCGACAAGCTCACAGCTGTTCGGACATCGTAGAGAGATACGAGCCTTGACAGACGTTTTGGCTTATGCGGAAATTGTGAACAAGTGGGTAACGTGTCTTTCGAGGGACACAGGATGTGCCCGTGATCATCGCCTTCCGAGTTAACGGGTATCTTTTTCACGAGGTTAACCGACGTCACCGTTAGTTGTACGGTACGTTTCGTGATATGAGGATATTCACGTCCGATACGAACACCGTTCATGGAAACATGTTTTGTTTTAATTTCTTTCTGTTTTGATTTTGTTAACTGAGTTTTAATTTTTGATTCCTTTATATTTGAATTTATAATCTTACGGTTGATTTTAATCTGCCTTAACATGTTTTGTTTTTCTATTTAACACAAGATTTCTTAACACAAGAGAATTTTGATTTAAAAAGGAAATTTATTTTATTTATTTCATAAAGGTGTTACAACAGAGAAGAAGTGCTCTAAGGAGCTACTTGCTTCTCCAGGTCTTTTACAAGCTGTTGAACGTTCCTTAAGTGCGGGAACAGCTCCGCGCATGCCAGTTCAATTTGTGCCACCGCCGAGCTGATTTTCCTCAGGGAGACGTTCAGCTGCGTCAACTTCTGCTGCGGAGTGCTGCTTTCAGCTACCGCCTTGCCTTTCTTGTCCTCAGCTTTCTTACCGGCACGCTTCCTCTGCCGCTTTGGGGAGACCACCATGTGCTCCTCCAGACCGATGATGTTGGTCTTGAACCGTTTCTTTGGAGGCTCTTCATCGGAGCTTGTCGGGAAAGCTGTGCCGCCGATGTAGCTGTTGTTCTCGGAGTCTGAAGTCATTCGAGAACGAAGTGGAGAGTCCATGGCTGAGAGTGAATGTCTCAGCTGTGAGGTTAGGTATTTATAAGCGGATGAGATGTCGCTTGAGGGTATAAGTGGTATCTCATGTTGAGGTTGGATACCTGGAAGAGTGTGCCAGAAGCTTATCGTGGTAGGACCCACAGATAAGACAGAATTTCGGGGACGAAATTCTTTTTAAGGAGGGTAGAATGTAACAGCCCGGGTAAAATTTGGATTTTTACCGGGACTGTTAAAGTCGTTATACAGTGATTTACCGAATGAATTAATCTAGGGTAAATAATTCACGGTAAAACGGGAGTCGTTTTTCGAAATCGAGAATTTTCCCGTGCTCGGGAGTATCTTCCTAACTAACCGAGCCTCGGTTGCCAGTTCCGAGACTTGGACGACGTCCAGGGGAATTAACCGGATTTTCCGAGCCCAAGTTGTATTTTTGGACTCGAGACAGAATTTGTCGGAAAGACGGGAGTATTCCTGCGTCTATGAGATTCCGACGCGAGAATCCGGACCAGCCATATGAGGCTTGCCCGAGCCACTCTTCTTTCTCCTCCTTCCTTCCTCTTCCTCTTTCCCGGCTACATTTCTTCTCTTTCCCGGGTTTTCCTTCAGCTGCGCGGGCCCCACCTCTTTTCTTTCTTTTCTTTCTTTTCCTCCCCTTCTTTTCTTTTCTTTTCTTCTCCATTTTCCTCCCACAGCCGCCAGACCCCCTCCTTCTTTTTCCTTTTCCCCCGTGATCCTTTGTCTGCCACTCTCTTACTTTTCTTTTTTTTTCTTTCCGTTTACTTTCTCTTCTCCCCCAGCTTTCTTTTTCTTCTTCCTTGTCCTTTCTTTTTCTCATTCCTTATCTCCCCTGCTCCTCCACCGAGCTCCTCACCCGCCCTCTTCTCCTTTACCTTTCCTTTCTTCCTCCTCTCTCTCTTTCCCCTCCACCAACACAATCACCACCACCGTCCTTCCTTACCTTCCTGTTCTCCTCCCTCGTCCTCCCCTCCTCCTCTGTTTTCCCAAATCCGCCACCACCGCCCTCGAACCACCAACGTCGCCTCCTTCCTCCTCGGCAACAGATCGATGCCGCTTGCACCTCCTCTGCCTGCAACTAGACAAGCCGCCGCCGCCACCCGTCGCTCAACGCCGCCGTTGCTGTGGGCCTCTGTCATCTCCCCTCCACACACACCGCCGCCCGCAACCACTCCTCCTCCTCGCAGCCGCCTATCGATGCCGATCTTCCCCTCTCAGCCTCTTCTCGGGTCGCCGCCGCGTGGGTAAGACCCACAACGATCCCTGCCGTTTTCTTTTTGTTGTTCTTTCCTCTCTTCCTCTGATTTGATTAAGGTCCGATTAAACTGATCGGGTCTGTGCTGTTGTCGATTCTAGTGGATGGGATGGTAATGGCTGCAGGTTGTTGTGGACGATGGTGTTGAGAGTGTTCCCGTGGAGACGTTGGCCGCGGTTGATGGATGGTTGACTGGTGGGGTGGTTGTGATGTTGACGACGGCGAGTTGCTCTCGAGACTTTGGTGCTGACTTGGGACGAAGACTGAAGTGTTAGGGATGTTCTGCTGCTGTGAACAGTGCTGCCGGAATCCGACGAAAATTCCGGTATCTCGGGAATTTTCCGGTGAAGTTCCGGCAGACACGAGTATATTCCGGCGAGGTCTCGGGTGTCTGCTGGTGTGAACAGTACGTCTTCAGCAAACGGAACTCAATGGACGGGTTACTTTGGGTAATTCCTTGGGCTTATTTCACCATGGGCTCGGGTTTGGGCTCGGTTGCACAACGGACTCGGAAACGGGCCGAACGTGCAGAGGCCCATGTTCCCGAGACACATGCTTAGACAAATTTAATAATGGACCCGATGGACATGTGAAATTACAAATGGTTAATGAATTAATTTGTAAATTAAAAACAATGGTTAATGAATTAATCTATAGGTTAAAAAGAAAAGACACCATTTTGGAATTAATTATGAAGATATAAGTTAATACATAACCGGATGAAATTTATTCTATGATCAAAGTATGTTTTACCATCGGGTATGTTATTTATAAGTATTATTATTTCATATTGTTAAATAAAGTACGAAGTATTATACGGGCCGTAAATTGATCTACTTACAAATATAATTTCTGCCAGATAATTTGTACAACGTATTTATATATTCTCTTATCATAAGTGACTAATGGACCGGGATATCGACTTGAACGTTCGGATTCGGTTTTAATTTAACAATAAGTATAATTAGAACATCGATAGGAAACTCGGTTTCGGATTTAATTTGAAATTAAGTATAAACGGTAATGAATAAAGAGGTTAATTTCATAATAAAGAAATTGGATATAAGGCAAGCCGTGTAACGATTTCTAAACCAGTATCATGCATAATCATTTTGTTGTGCATTATAAGTGATTATTGTATTCCTATATGTACATATAGGGTATCGGGATTTGACCGGATAGCAGTTTCAGAGACATACCAGGTGAGGATGGATAACCCTTGATATGTGCCCGTAATGCTGTATGTGTATCTTGTTGCTTGATTGAACCACTGAAATGATTGTTGACTGTTACTTGATTGTTGTGGAAATGTTGTTGCTGATCTTGGTTCGTTATGTTATTGATTTGTGGAATCTGTGCTGAGAATAATGTTGATCCGTCAGTTGTGTTTAATTAGTGAAACAAGATTATAGATTGGACGAGTCTGTGAAATAATTTGGAATAATGAAAAAGAGATAATTGATGGAAGAATAAAGGAATTGGACTGTGCTAATAGGTCGTGTAGATAATGTGATAAACTGTTGATTGTGAATAACTGGCGCTATATGTATTGTTGATAGATGTTTGGTAATATGGAATTATGTTGGTTATTGGCTGCTATGGTTACGGTTGTTGTTGTTGCTATGATATTGAGTTGCTTGATTGAACCGCTGTTTGGCTGTTATTGGTTTATTGGATATTGTGTTGTGATTGATGTCTGACTGCGAGTAAATGATGTTATGAAACTGTTGAAGGATTTGTCTGTTGTGTAACTTGAGCTGATAGGAATTAGATAATTGTTTAGCTGTTGTGGATATTGTGATTGTTGGCAGTAGACAGTGTTGTGTTGAATAATTAGAATAAACTATTGACTGTGGATAATTGAGAAATGGAAAGTGGAAATTGGAATTGGAATTGATATGAGATGATGAAATATGTGGGAAGTAGTGGTACGACCCGATGGTTTGAAAATTAATTCTGGGATGCTATGGTCGGTTACTTGGTTTGGTTACTTGATTTGGTTGGCATGTTGATGCCTGTGGTTAGGGTATACCGAATACCCAGTGGTTCGGATATACCGAATATCCGTTTGGCTTGTTGCCTGTGGTTAGGGTATACCAAATACCCAGTGGTTCGGATATACCGAATATCCAGTTGGCATGTTGATGCCTGTGGTTGGGGTATACCGAATACCCAGTGGTTCGGATATACCGAATATCCGGTGTGGGATGTTGATCCCGGTATGGTATTTTGGGTTGTTGAACCCGATGTGATTTGGTAAATTGGGACTTGGTCCCGGTATGGTAAGATATGGTATGGTTCTTTGACCTGGCATCCAGAATTAATTGATAACCTGGTACGACCCTAGCTTGTCCAGTGACGGGGCCCGAAAGATAAAAATTGGTAATAAAATTAATAAGTAATCATTTGGTCTTGGCTTTGATATGATTTAGTAGGATTTCTCTATCGTGTTGTTTGAGTTGGATTCCTCTGTCGTGAAGTATGTGTTAGTTGTTATGGCAGTATCCTTGTGATGTGATTGTATGTGTTTATTGTTGTGATTGTTGTGTTTATTTCGAAAGTATTATGGTTGATTATATATCACTGTTTATCTTTCGTCGGTGAGCGCTTCGGACTCACCCCTCGCCTGCGGGGTTTCATCCCGTAGGATGAGTTGTTTGTAGTGCAGGAACGTACCGGGCAAGCTGATGCGTACCCTCGGACAGGACTCAGATCCATTAGTTGCATTGGGCTTTGCATATGTTGTCATGTGAGTTAAGAGTCTTCCGCTGTGCATATTGTTGAATCTTCTGCGGTGTATATGTTGTATTTGGGCCATTGGGCCAGTTAGTTGTTGTTGATGTCCCCGGGGTTCGGGTGACGAGTTCTATGTTGGGCCGAAGGGCCGGTTTACAGTTTTTGATATTGGGCCGTTGGCCAGTTTATTGTTTTATACGCAGTCCGTCGGGCTTTGTTGGGTTGGGCTGTCACAGTTCCGGCTCGTGTTTACTGTGTACGGTAAATACGGGTCGGGGCGTCTCATTAACACTCCTAAGGTAGCGTTTGGTACATTGGATACGTTGAGACGGGACGGGACAAGCCAGTTTGTCCCGCGTTTGATGCGCCTTGGACGGGACGCGAGAATGGGACACGCTGGGACACGGAGGAACGCGAGATTGGGACACGTTGTTCTCTCCAAGAGATAGGGACACGAGGAGACAGGACGGGACAAGATTCTTTTTTTCAATACTAGCCCTTCCTAATTTGTAATAATCTCAAAGTACCCTCTAATTATATTAAATTTAAATTCATAAATAATAATAATAAGATTAATAATAATAACTAAAATTTAAATTAAGTATTATCTTAATAATATTAAATGTACTAAATATTAACAAAAATAAAAATATTAAATATAATATTAATATTATTCAATTTTATTCACTTTGGACATCATGAGGTGAAATCATTTTTGAATGATTAAGTTAGGATTAAAATAAATAATAATAATCAGATATTAAATATTAAAAATAATATAGTGTTCCTTACCTCAAAGCTCATCAATCATTTTACCTTTTAATTTTTACTATAAAAATATTAAACATATAAAAATTTTAATTTTAAAATTTCAATATTTAGATATTCACAATTTTTATATCCAATAATTTTAGTCACTAGGTTGTCGGTTTGTATATTTTATTGAAAATAACAAATAATACGTTAAAATTTTATCAGGGGTACAATTGACATTATACAGTTTAGTCTACAGGACAACAATTTCTATCCATAACATACCAAACAGCCTTTCAAGACACAGTCCAATCTAATCCAGTCCAGTCCCATCTTGTTCTACAACCACAGCCTAAATGTTTCTCTAATCGATGCTGCCAAGTCGCTTTCCACCCCTGCAATATTAGTAGTATCAGACGTGACAATTCTTATCATACAGTGATTTCTAGTGGAGTGTCTTGGCAAGCTGGGTTTTGTTATGTGTCGTATATTCACTGTATGGGCAGACAAGGATGGCTTGGGTCAATGCAAGAATTTTTTTGTCGAGAAATTTATTTCCTAGTTGGAATTGGTACCAAACGGGGATAATATACTTGAGCCTCTAGCTGATCCGAACCTATCCATTCCTAATCAATCTTTTTTGGGTAGAATTCTTAATCATTTTTTAGCAGGTATTGTAGTGTCACATGCATCAATTTTTTTTTCCCCCCACCAATAAGAACACATACATGAACTTTTAGCAAATTTAGATAAATCACTATGTTATTTATGTGTTTTTAATTGATAAGTTGATACTGTTACATTGCCAACTTACGTATACATTACATCGTGATCCAACACTGTTTGCAATGGTCACACAACTCCACTAAACACACAAGAAAAAGGTACCAACATTTTGATTAAAAAGAAAGCAACCTGAAGAACAACAATATCCACTGCAAAGTTGAAACATTAACTGGTGACATCAGTGTTTCAAGGAGTATTGGTTGATTGAGATGGTTTTGTGTCCTTGGCAAGAGCTGGAATTTCCGGGAACGAAGGCTTTGGCAGGTCAGGCAAGTGAGGGAAAGGTGGAAGTTCAGGCAACTCTGGCTTTGGAAGTTCCGGAATTTCAATTTGTGGTAGGTGGGGAAACTCAGGTTTAGGCAAGGTTGGGATTTCAGGGAATGGTGGCAGCTCAGGCAATGAGGGCTTAGGAAGCTCAGGTACTTCTGGTGATGTAGACTCCAGAAGATGGCGTGCCTCTACCTGGTCCTTGTGGCCCAAGGACAAACTGATTAGCAGGATTGATAAGATGAAGGATGGAAGGCGAAGAGAGGCCATATTTTGAAGCGAATTAATTAATGGTAGCAACAACAAAGAGTGATCAGAGTTTAGCAGTTGGTACTAGTGGACTGTGTTGATTATTAGCCATGTGTTGGGGGTTTTATAGAGGTAGGAAGTGGAGAACAGATGAGTTTCAACTTTCAAGGTTGAACTGGTGAGAAAACTTTCTGCTGGTTGTTCAACTTTCTCACCTGCTGCTTACACTTGTACGCTCTCTGTAGACAAGTGTTGGATTATTTTTTAAAGTAATATCCCCTCCATTGTCTCTGTTCCTTACATTTACGTCTGGGATAGGCAACAGAATATGACTTCAATGTATGTATTCATGAAATTCCATCCATCCGTTATTTAATTTCATATATGGCTTCTGATATTATATTTTCAAACAAAACTATAGATCCTTTTACAAGCTTTGACCTTTCATCTGTGATATGCGTTTTAATTCCAAAATCCAGCCAACCAAAAACTACTTCTAACAACTTTGAATTCCAAGATTATGGATGAGAAGGTAACCTAACAAGAAAGATGAAGGAGGTTTAAGAGAATTTTCTCAAACTATATCAACTACCAAATTCCAGGCCACCCTATAAATCTCAGCTAGCTAATGCCAGATACTTCTCACTCATAGCATAACAAAGCTCTTTCAGTTCAGTGATTCCAAGAGAATCTAAAAGAGAAATATACACCACAACAACAACAACAAAAGCAATCAACCAATGGCTTCTTTCAACCGCACTGCCTTGGCTCTGTTCCTTGCTTTGTGCTTTACAAGCATGAACGCTGGCCGAGCTGCTCGCCATCTTCTGCAACTGCCCCCTCTGCCTTCAATGCCAAACTTGCCAAAACCTGCCGCTCTTCCACCTCTGCCAACTATCCCGGCCACCCTGCCACAACCTACATTGCCTACATTGCCCACAACCCAACCTGCAGCTCTGCCTAAACCTACACTGCCTCCACTTCCTAGCTTCCCTAGCCTGCCTACCGTCCCAAAGGTAACCCTTCCTCCACTTCCAAGCATGCCTTCAATTCCCAACATACCAACCACCATTCCCTCCATCCCTTTCCTCTCCCCACCACCTGCAGGGAACTAAGACTACGGCCGGCTTGCCTCCCCAGACGATGTTCTTTTCAATTTCCTAGATACAAGAAAGTTTGATACACTTATGTCGCAAGCTGCTTGGACTGTTTGATTCTTGCCTGAAGTTAAACATCAGTTTTGCTGTGTCTCTCAGTAGTCAGCTCAGGCATTCAGTTGTTTGTTTTGGGTTTCAGTTCATTATCTTTTCGGGTTCAATTCATTGTCAGATTGTATACCATTGGTAATGTTTTTCTTTTGTTTTTTTCACTATGTTTATGCATTCCTTCGTTCTGCTTAATTATGAATTTTCACTTATGCAATCCTGCACATGTCAGCTTATTAAAGTGTTTTAAGTCTACTATGGCCTTCATTGAATGAAAAATTAGCAAGAGCAGATTGGATATATAGAATAGTACTACTGGGAAGAGAAAATTGTCAAGGGAAAATTTCTCATAGAACATAAAGAAGTGCTACTCATTTTATTTTCCAGCAACTTTCAAACGCATACAACAATCTGATTACATAAGCATTTCTGCGCGGAGAAAAGAGGGGAAGCTGAAGAAAAAAATTATAGAAGGGTGTATTTGAGAAAGATTTGTGTGAGTAATTGGTTATGCAAAAAAAGAAAGAAAGAAGGACTTGCAAAAATATAAGAAAGATAGAGTGGAAACAAAGGACTAGAAACAGAGGATTTGTAACAAACTGAGGAGAGGTTTTGCTCTAGATTATTTCTACAAAATATCATGATTTTTTTACAAGAACATTATGGAAAGTTCTAGCAAGCAATCATTCATTAACACTCCTCCTTGATTTCTTGCTGCAAATTCCCAAAGCATCTCTAAGCTTCTCAAATCTTTCTTTGGACAATGCTTTCGTCAAAATATTTGCTAGATTATTTTCAGAATTGCAATAAACAAGACTAACTTCATTGGCTTGATGCACTTCTCTGATGAAGTGAAATTTGATCTTCATGTGCTTTGTCCTGCCATGAAACACTGGATTTTTGGATATTGCTATTGCAGATTGATTGTCTACCATAATCTCTGTAGCTTCTTCTTGATCTTCCTTGAGATCATGCAACATTTTTCTCAACTAAATTGCTTGGTTGACAGCCGCGGCAGCTGCTACATATTCTGCTTCTACGGTGGACTGGGAAACAATGTCTTGTTTCTTTGAATTCCAAGAGAAAACAGCAGTACCAAGGGTGAACAGGTACCCTGATGTGCTTTTCATATCATCATGAGAACCAGCCCAGTCGCTATCAGAAAATCCATGAAGCTTGATCTCTTGTTTCTGCTGAAACCAAACACCAAAATCAGCAATGCCTTTGATATATCTTAGCACTCGTTTTGCTGCCTTGAAGTGTAACTCACTAGGAGCATACATGAATCTAGAAAGTAAGCCAGTAGCAAACATAATATCTGGTCGGGTTGCTGTGAGGTATAGGAGGCAACCTATCAAACTTCTGTATTGAGAAGCATCAGCTTTTTCAAAACCATCTTCTTTGCATAACTTCTCATTCAAAGCCAAAGGTGTACTGACTGGCTTGCAATCAAGCATCTTGAACTTCTTTAGAATCTCCAAAGCATACTTCCTTTGGCTTATGAAGACTCCTCCTTCAGTTTGACATATTTCCATGCCAAGAAAATATGTCATTTCACCCAAATCAGTCATCTCAAATACTCTACTCATCTCCATTTTAAATTGCTTCACAAGCTTTGGATTATTTACTGTGACTAGCAAGTCATCCACATATAAAGATACAACCAACAAATCTGACTTTGTTGTCTTCACATATAGAGTAGCTTCATTTTTGCTCCTTTGGAAACCCAATTGGATTAGATACTCATCTATCCTTGTGTACCAGGCTCTAGGAGCTTGTTTCAGGCCATATAAAGCCTTTTTCAGGAGGTAGACTTTCTCTTCACTATCTTTAATAATGAAACCTTGAGGCTGCTCAATATAAATCTCTTCATCAAGAAATCCATTAAGAAAGGCTGATTTAACATCTAATTGGAAGATTTTCCAGCCTTTTTGTGCAGCCAAGGCTAGCAAAAGCCTAATTGTATCATGCCTTGCCACTGGAGCAAATGTTTCAGTAAAATCTATTCCAAACTGCTGAGAGTAGCCCTTCACAACCAACCTAGCCTTCAGCTTATTCACAGAACCATCTGCATTCAACTTGGTTCTATAAACCCATTTAACCCATTTTACTGGCTTCTTCATAAGTTGTAGGCTCTAGAACAGCAACATTATATCTCTGATATATATCAGCAAGAGTTCTAGTGCCTCTAACTGACTCTTCTTCTTCCTCATCATCTTCTTCTTGAGGCTCATCATCATCTTGATTTATTTGCTGAGACAAGACTTGAGAAGGTTGATGATCATCCTTGGAATTTTGCCAATTCCAAGAAGCATTTTCATCAAACTTAACATTTCTACTAGCAATAACCTTCTCAATTTTAGGATTATAAACTCTGTAACCTTTAGCAACAGAGCTATATCCCACAAAGATTCCAATTTCAGCCTTACGCTCCAGCTTGTCCCTCTTAACATCAGGAATGTGTGTGTAACATACACAACCAAACACCCGCAAGTGCTCCACAGATGGTTTAAATCCATTCCAAGCCTCAAATGGAGTTTTATTGTCTAGAGTTTTTGTGGGCAGCCTATTTTGCATATAAACAGCAGTATTCACCGCCTCTGTAACGACCCGGGTAAAATTTATGTCTTTACCGGGACTGTAAAAGCTTTGTATAGTAATTTACCGAATAAAAATAATCTTTGGTAAATATTTTATGGAAAACCGAGCGTCGGATTTCAAATTCCGAGTCTCACTCCATACTCCGGATATTTTTGAGGAATTTCCGAGACGAGCTGGAATTTTTCGAATCTGGAAGTTGCGAAAAGACAATTATGCCCCTGGGTAAGTTTTTGTCACAGTAGGAGTTAGAAGGGCAGTTAAGTCATTTTGCTGGTTCAGAAATTTCCCTACACATAGTCAAAATTCTGCACTGAAATT
>JAKUCV010002619.1:0-12438 GCA_028386065.3 Turnera subulata | reverse complement strand
CACGGGCAGGAGCAGGACTTCACGTTTGAACAGGAGAATGTTGTGCATGTCATGCATGGCATGCATGTTGTGCATGTCATGCATGGCATGCATGGCATACAGTGCAATACTGTATGGTTGTACCGTGTACTGTCCGTGTACCGTCCGAACTCGGTAAAAACTCAAACCGACCCATAAAATCCGTAAGAAAATCCCGAGTGTGGAACAAAGCTCGGTTTCGGATTCCGACGTATAATTTACCTTGAAACAATTTTCAAGACTATTTTACATGATAAATTACTGTACAATGCGTTTTACAGTCCGGTAAAAATATAATTTTTACCCGGGCTGTTACAAATTTAATCTGTTAAAATATTTGCGCATTTGATTGGAATAATAAAAAAATAAATGATGAAGAAAATTTTGTAAAAGAAAGGAGGCAGGAAGACATTTTAGAAAGGAAAGAAATCATGAAAACTAATAGGTAAAGATTTTTGTTATTGAAAAAATTCTAATTTTAGAAATAATAAATGAAAATAAAGATGATGTGGAGACCTAATAAAATCATTCAATCTACGCATGCCACATATGTTTGAAAAACTTTCTTAGTAGAAAAATCTTAGTAACTCTAGCATTATTGTTTTAAAAGATATGCACGTGCACAAAAACTAGTATGAATAAATATACAAAGTGTTACAAATAAAATTAATTAACAGTTTTTAGGCCTGTAGAACTAACATGAAATTTTACCAGCCTCCATGTTTATTATAATCTAACAAACCATTGAAAAGGTTATGATAAGAAAGCTAATGAGAATGTTTTTTTTTTTACCTCAAATTCCATGAACAAGTTATTAAAAATATTAAAACTCAATATGTGATGTCCCAATTTTTTTATAATTTAATTTATGAAATTTTTAAAATTTAATTTTTAACTTTGACCTCGAGGAATCTTGGGAAATTTATGGTCAAAGAGAGTATTTTATTTCCTTGGAAATATTCAGGGGCAGATATAGGGGGGAGCAAGGGGCGGGGCCAGGCCCGCCCTAGAATTTGTTTTTGTTTATATATGGTAACAATTATTCATAAATTGCTAGGTAGTTTGGTGGTTGGCTCCTTGCATTATACGTGTTTGGCCCGGGCTCGAGTTTCAGGGTTTTTTGTATTGGAATTATTTCTTAATCGGGTTTCCTGTTAGAATTTATTGGTATTCAGAGGTGAAACAAAAAAGCTTTGTCGTAGTTTTGAAGTAAAGAGAAAAAAATATATATATATAAAAGTCGCGCGTTGACTATGGGGTGTCAGATTATGCGTGGGTAATACTGTAATTATAGTAAATATACAAGCTCGTTCTAAAATTATAAGAAGCATGGATAGTTTTATAATTAAGGAACCTCTTAAGTGCCGAAAGTGGAAGATATGTCAAGTAGTATAGATTTTCTTCTTTTGCTCCAAGTTTAAACATTAGCTGATCTACCAACTTATTGAAGGAGGAATGACTCACATATTCCAACTTGTTTATCAAGTTTAAAACTCTCCTATATAAACACTCTTACCTAATCCCCCCCCCCCCTTTTTTTTTTTGGTAAAGACTTACCTAATCCCCTAACAGAGAGAAAGATAGAGAAACCAAAGGTGAGGCATTCTTTCTCTTTGAATTTAATTTAATTTGTAGTTAAGGGGATTTTTTTTTTCTGAATTCGTGGTAATGGGGTATTTTTTTTTTTTCCTAGCAGATGTTCAACGCTGCAAAATTTGCGGGTGGAGCTCTCAGGAGGTTTGCAGGCAGCGCCATGGTATTTGTTATTCCCTTGATTTCTTTCTCTCTTGTCTCTTTTGATTTTCTTTTTGCCTAATTGTAGCATTGGCTTAATCATGTGGGAGTAGAATAAATCTACAGTAATCTAATGCATGTTTACGGTTGGTTACAACTGAATAAGGGATCTTTGATCCACTTACAATTCTAATATACCTGGTTCTCTTTTGTTTCTTTTTGTTTTCTTCTTTTCTTTCTTTTTTGGTAGATAGAAATCTTTTCCTCTTATTTTCGGGGACTGTTGTTATGACTGTTAGCTTGCTGTGTGTTTTGCACTCACTAGCGTTTTTTTCTTTTTTCTCCCTTGTATTAGGGGATAGCTGTTGGGTTCCTTGCTGTTGATGATCTCCGTAGGATCTTTTTTCCTGCCGGCATTACCAGTGTGCAAGCACAGCAGATAGCCGAGCAAATTAATAAGAATACAGAGGCATTTACCCAAATGCATGAGGAATTTGTCGAGGCTCTCTACAATGCAACCGTGAGAAACGACGGGGAGGCGTTGAACAGAACTGATCAGAAGAAAAATGCCTAATTGCCTAAATGAGTGGGGTGGAAGGAAATATAGGTCGTCTCAGCTTGTGTAGTGTAGCTTTTAATTGCCCGTTTTCATGTTGTAACAGTAACAGTGAGATAATGAAGTTAGGGCAAACTAACTCTTATTTGCGTACTTTTGCCCCCTTTTGTATTTTTGGTTATGGACATGGGTCTAACTCTAATTATTGTTATTTTTTGTTTGTTGTCTCGACTATCCTCATACACGCTTAGGGACAGAGTTGGTTGAAATTTGCCTCCAATAGGCTTTGAACTACTATGAGTTGGTTGAATTTACCTCCAGGGAAGTAAAATACGAAAAGTGGGTTCTATTAGTTATAATTAGTTAAGTGTGGTTCGAGACATGCTTGATAATTTGGACAAAAAAAGAGAGGAGAAAATGAAGACATCCTTGAATCTTGATATTGACCCTCGATTGTTAAGTATTCTCGAAGGGATTAAGTTGTGCCCCCGTGATGATTCAGACTTAACAAAACTTTTGTGACCTTTTTCTTTTTGCTTTGTGGTAGGTGGAATAAGTTGACTGCAAAATTGCAAAGTCTGCTCCAGAAATTGAGGGTGTCTTCTCTGATCCTAACTCGTAAGGGCGAGCATACACGGGGCAAGAGAGCCCAAAAGTAGTGGGTCAGGACCACTATTGGACAGTGGGCTGGTGGTTTTGTCTAGGAGAAATAATGGCCCATGTTTATGGTCTGATATTGCTAAAGAGTCCATCATAGGGGGTCAAGACATCCACAAAAGTTGGGCTGGCTATTTTTCAAGGAGAAGTAATGGCCCGTGCTTATGGACTGGTAATGTGGAAGAAGGATCTAGTGTAGAGTAGTTCTGTTTTTGAAATAGAACCGGGCTCATTTGCATACAGACCAAAGAACCAAAAAAATCAAGGCTCTAATTGTAGCAACCAAAATCTGAATAAAAGTACTCTGTATATGTTGACAAAAATGATAAATTATATATGTTTGCAATTCCAAGTTGCATGTTTTACGTGCTAATTCACTTCAAGAAAAAGTTTACATGATATAGCTAGAATATATAAACATTTTTCCTTAAAACATAATAAATTATAAAAAAATTAAAAGGTGAGGTCTCGGATTAGAATCTCACATTCAACACTAACTAATATATAAAAGAATAAATATATTAGGCACTTTTATATAAAAGCCCAATACTTTATTTGTTTCAAGATCTTCTTATCCTCACAATGCACTAATTCAAATTTTGATGGTTTTTTCTTCTCTAGACCAATCTTTATGTGGGTGCATTCCACATTTGCTAAATTGGTACTTGCAAGAAGTTGCCTAGATGGTCGTTGTTAATCTATGGCGGGTCGTTTCCAATTTTTGGCGTTAGCTCTGCCAAAACGACATGTCACCTCCATGTTTCACCATGAAGGAGATAGAGAAGCATGTGGGGGTAAAAATGGGCACGGCACCTTTTTTGGCTGCTGTTATTCTTTTCTGCCAATATATCCTAGCATAGATACCATAAGATATGCCGTGGGCCATAAAACAGGGAATCGCAGCTTTTGATGCCATTAGCTGGCAATAGAATACACGTGTCAATGGCAGGTGGTCCATTACGTGGTCGCTCTTGATTAGTCACTGACTAGGTTTTGTCCACCATACGGTAGGGACCATCGGAATTCAATGCACGTCAATTTCTACCCGCTTTGGTCCACTCCGATTTGTTGGATTACTACGCGGCAAGTTGCTCCCGTCAACGGTACCGCGAAGACATTCTTCTGCTTCTTCGTCTTCTTTTTTTACCTTTACTTACAGTTTAATTTATCCATCGCTTTTTTAAATTTTCCTTAATATGCTTGCATATGCTAGTTAGATAATTATTTTTAACTAATATAATATTGGTTTAAGTAATAAGTGATTTGATTCTCGTCTAAACAGGTGTTGAATTCTTGTGTAACAAAAAAAAATCCCCATCAATGAAAGATTTAACAAAAAAGATAATTATTTCTCTAGACAAATATGAGTTAAATAAATAGCCTTTTTTCAGCAATATCGAACAGAATTTTATTTATTTAGATGCCATAGCTTTATTCGTTTGAGTCGACCTCAGTAGCAATGGTCCCGTAAGCTCTATATCGTTTATTTTGATTCTTTTGTTCCGGTTTTTGCCCCTTCACAGGTGCTTTATGAAGAGTTGCCTCCTTTCATCATTAGGGAGAGAAATGAGTTTGTTTGAAAACATACAATTTGCCTTGCTCATTAGTCATTACAACATTAGAAGATATTCATTTTTAACCTAAATATTTATAAGGTTTCAAGGGGATGTTTAGGTGGAGTTTGAGGAGCACTTATTCGCTCTTGTACACTTTAGAAGTAGAAATTTGCTTCCTCTTCGTTCTTTTCCCTGTTACCTTTATATGTATGTTTGTTCTTTCAAACCTAGCAATAGCTATTCAAAGCAGGTTCCAATTACCCAGATCACCCCATTGATTTAGTATTTAATTTTTCTAGTGCCTATAAATTTGTAATGATCAAGTTGTCTTGTGTCCGTTCAGCAAAACTTGTGGACATATGGGCAATTGCAACCAGAAAAACAATCTATGCACGTACAATATTCTAAGATATACATATTATTTCATCAATTAATAACTTACATCTATGCACGTGAGCTATTTTTATTTAACAGATCTTATGATGCATAGATGCAGGCCTAGCTAGCTCTCTTCTTTTATGCTAACGCACGCCTCGCTAGCTAGAGTCAAGACCAAGGAATTTGAGGAAAACAACCCACGAAAATGAATAAAAAAATAAAACAAAACTGGACCGTTACCCAGCAGTTTTTAAGTCCATCTTCATTTTCTGCAATTTTTTCCTTTCTTTTTCATATGAATGCTATTCGTTGCTGCATTCTACTTACTTACGTATATGTATATCCTATCTGTATTGGGAATTTTTTTTATACTAAGTTTTCGCAGCATGCATGACATGGAGAATCAATTATATCAAAAAAAAAAAAATGACATGGAGAATCGATCGCTTAATATGTCTTTCCAATTAAGTTAAAGCATTATGTGCTATTATTCTTTCAGAAAAAAAAAAACGAGTCCTACATGATTATATATATATGTCCTCTCTCTTCTTTTTTGTTTCTGGTCAAATGGCTTCATTACAAATTATCCCCCTGAACTTTCGGTCAAACTAGGATCACCCCCTGAGTTAAAAAAACCGGTATTTAACCCTCTTAACTTTAAGATTCTCCGGTTAAACACTTATGGTTGAACCGATTTCGACACCGTTAACAGACTTAACGGAGCCTACGGATTTTTGACACGTGGATTGTTCGGGACCATTGATTTATGCCACTAATTTTAAAAAACAAAAATAAAAAAACATGTTTTTTTTCTTTTTCTTACTTCTTCTCTTTTTATTCTTCTTCTTTTTCTTTTTTCTTCTTCTCCTAACCTTCACTCATTTTTTTTTCTCACAGGTCTCACACCCTCTTTTTTTCTTCCTTTCTTTCTTTTTTTTTTTTCCCTCCCTTCCTCTTCTCACAGGTCTCGCCCTCTCTTTTTTTTCTTTCTTTCTTTCTATTCTTTTTCTTTCTTTCTTTCTTTTTTTTTTCCCTCCCTTCCTCTTGTTCTCATCTTCTCACTGTCTCTTTGTCTCCTTTCTTTATCCATCGTCGCCGCCGCCACCACCACCCCCTTTCTCATCTTCTCACTGTCTCTTTGCCAGTTTTGAAACCTAACGTTTACTGCTTTTGCCCGGCCACCAAAACCATCACAACCACCTGCACAACGACCTGCATCAACAACAAGAACTCTCCCTAAAATTATTTTTCTAATTTGCTATGGCTTTGAAACCGTGACTATCCCCTCTCCCTTAATGGCCACCACCACCACCAGAAACTCTTCTTATAAAAAAAATAAAACAAACCATAGCAAACCCTCATCCTTCTCTCTTTTCGTCATCCCATTTGCAGCCTCCAATTTTTTTCTGCTCCAATTTTTTTCTTCATAAGAAGAAAAATGAAAAAAAAAATCTTCACCAAACCCTCGTTCCCCCACGCCCCCCCTCTGTCATCCCATCTGCAGCCTCCATCTCCACTTCTACTTCACTTGCCATGTTTATTTTGCCTTAACGCCAACTCAAATCAACCAACCTACATGTGTGAATGATTGCTATTTTTGCAATTCAAGAAACCTCTGTATTCTTAATACAGTGAGTATAAGTTGGGTGTTGCTTGAAAATTAGAATGGTTGTGGTTGGTTTTTGGAAGAGGAACTTGGGTGGTGGTGGAACTTTATGTGGATCTTGGCCGGAATTTTTAGTGGGTGGAGGAGGGATGCAGCAGGGGGAGGAGGAGGAGGAGGAGGCGACAAGGGGAAGAGGAGGGGGAGGTGGCGCTGTGGGTGGGCTGTGATTTGTTTTTTCGTTTTCATCTTTTAAAAAAATTGTGTCTACTTTGTTAAATTTGAAAATATCAAGTCAATTCCCGTCTGATCTCTTCTCCTACTTTTTCCCCCTATCTTTATCGTATAAATATTTATTTTTTTCTTATTTTGCTAAAAAGATAAAATTATTAAATGGCCTTATTTTTTTCCTTTTTCCTTTTTTCTTTTAAGATTTTCAGTTTTTTCTTTAAAAATATATTGGTAAAAAGAAAAATTTTATCAGACGGTTTAGATTACGCCACGTGTCAACCATCTATGTATTTCGTTAAATCAACTAACCGATACCTAAAAACCCTAGCGGAATGAGTTAAAATGCGGAATTGTAAAGTTAAAGGGGTTAAATACCAGTCTTTTTAGTTCAGGGGGTGATCTAGTTTGACCGAAAGTATAAGGGGGTAATTTGTAATGAAGCCCTGGTCAAATATATGTGTACTCTCTCTGGTTTCTCATAAATTACAATCCTAACTGGGAATCTTCAACCCTTGCGCCTGCATGTTGCATATTATAACTTAATTTTCACGTGAAGAATTTTAAAGTTAATTAGGAGCGGCAGTCAGCCTAAATTTGTTCAGTTGCAATCTAAAAAAAGTAGATGTTCTTACAATATTTAGGAATGGAATTAACCATCCACGCACAGAAAACTACTCGCTTCTATATCATGATCAATCTGCAATTAGCTAGTTTATATCAACAAGAGACCGTCCTTGTACAAGCAAGAACTACGAAGCGATACATCAACATGAGTCCTCTCTAGCTAGTGAAGAAGAAAACGGCACAAAAAAAGGCGAGAACAAAAAAGGTAAAAAGAAAAAAAGAAATTAACTCGCTTAGATGTGCACATCTAACTCTGGAAATGTCGTCGAATTAAGGGCTAGCTGGTGGCGCCAAGAAAACACCATTAGTTGCATTCGAGTAGTTTTCAGGCACAAGTAGTGGTGGGCGGTATCTTGGGAACTCCTTGACGTTGAAGCTCCACCAGCACACCATCAACAGACGGCGGCTTTAGCCCTAGAGGAAGTGGCAGCCATGGCTTTGATAAAACATCTCCAATAGCTGCATCCACGCTCTCCTTCGACTAATAAACACAAAAGCCATCATCAAGCAAAAGAATCAGCGCTTTGCAAATGCAGGCATGTCTTTGAGACAAAAATTAAAAGTTAAAGGTAAAATGAGGATTACTGGATGAATATCAAAGGGGCGGTGTGGGGCTGGTGATTGTCCGGTGGGTAGGCCAATGCCGGGGTCTACTTTGTACATGGCATGGGGTGGTGGGATACCCGGGACAGGAGGTGTGGCAAATCTCTGGAAAATAGATATATCATATAAGTTTGAAACTAAGTAAGCCAAATATATAAATCTATACTACACCAGGTGTAAGTTGTAACACATGGACCCCAAACTCTCTTTAGATAATGAACTTTAAAAGAAATGATTACTACTAACCGTTGGTGGTGGCGCCATTGGCTGTGGAAAGCAAGGCGTCCCTGGTGTAAGCCCATTTGGAACCTGCACCAAAAGTAAACAACAGTTCATTCATGCATGCACATTTCTATTATCAGATAAGAAAGAAGCACACTTTTCTTTTGTCACTTCCATTATCTATATATTTTGGTGAATCATATATAATAATATTATGTTACTAGTTGGGGTATTAGAATGATGAGAAAAGAAAGATAATTGACAACTAAGGGGCTTACTCGATTTAGCATAAAAAAAAAGGGGCTTACTCGATGGGGGTGGTGGCGCCAAAATGAAGGGTCTGGAGGAGGCGGTGGGTGCCATGCAGGCGGCGGCGGCGGAGGAGATGGTGATGGAGAATGGGGCAGATGTTTAGGCCACATGTGCATTACAGATTGGTCCATGGAGGGATGACCCCACACATGTAATGGTCTAAAAGGGTGGTGGTGCATGGGTGGCGGCGCCGGTGTTATAGGAGGGAACCCTATGGTGGGTGCATGCCAAGGGTTGGTATCTCTCTTCCCGCCGCCACCTGGCGCAGTGGCTCCGTACATTTGCCGTCTTTGGCTCCAGCTTGCTGCCTCGGCTTCACGCGCTAGCAAATGTTTCCGGTGTGATCTGTATTTCTGCACAAATAATTGTTCTGGTGTTTAAATTCTCATTTCATATTGAAAATACTAGATCTCTTTACAATAATGACCAATGCATGCACTTTATGTATGGGATTTTGCACTAAACGTTGAAAACTGAAAAGCCTCACGCGGGGAATGCAATTTTACATTCCATTTGGCATTTGCCATTTCGTGAAAAATGGAGGAACTTCGATTCTCATTAATCATATTTTTTTTTCATTCTGGAAAGATGGATTTGTGATCTCTAGAATGATACCAGAATGAAATCATTTCAAGCCCTTATTATAATCTTTTTTGTTTCTTCAATTTGAAAGCATCTAATATGATCATTTTTTTCTGTTTTGAAAGCATTTTTAAATTTTTCATCTAAAAATAATTAACACCCCTGTAAGAACAAGATATATCTTTCTTTAATATGAAAAGAAGAACAAGACAAGAGTAAAAGGAGCAAGACATCTTGGATGAAGCAATAAGAGTAAGAGAGAATGTGCTAACATTCTCACAGAACACATATATAGAAAGAATTAAGGTATATATGCGTTAGATCATCTTTTCGGCTTGAAGGCCATAACTTGAAATGGTACTAGCTAGCTAGCATGTAAGAATGGAATGAACAAAAAGTACCCAACAAGAAGGAAAGTTACTAGGGTCCGTACCTGAAGGTGACTAGCAATATTGTGGCGAGTAAGACAGTCAATTCCCATAAGTTCTAAAATCCTGGAAGGCACTGCCTTATCCACCCCTAGCTGTTCCACTGCTTGAACAAATCTTCTGTGCAGCTCTGGCGTCCAATCCACCTACACACAATTCAAGAAAAATTAACTGTTGTCTTCAGTACCATTCCACTACAAACAGTACCCGCCACCAAAATAATAATTGAATGATTTCCTTCCTTCCCTCCATGTGGGTATAACAAAACAACGAGGAGATACAAAACAAAAGATGTTATAAATAATTCACAAAGTTTATGGGATTCTCGTGACATCTTTGTGCCCTACAAAACTCTGTAGTGAATGCTGTATTATTAAGAGGGAAATATAGGAAGATTACTACTACTGGATATATAGATAGATACATGCATGTGTGCAAAAACCTAGCTTAGCAAATTCTAATGGTCTTGTTTTGTTATTGATTTACCTTCACTTTTCTCTTTCCTTGATTAGCAATACTAGAATTCTTGGACTGTGTAGATGACTTTCTTGATTTTTCACCATCTTTAGGCGCAGGAGGATTCACCACGGGAGGCTCAGTCCTCTTACTAACAATCTCCTGGTCTCCTCTGGTATTCAAACTCGAATCCAGACCAGACCCTGACCCTGATGAACCTGAAACCTTGTCTTCCTGAAGATCATCTTGTCTTGGATGAATATTACTATTCTCCACCTCCACTACTTTCTCATTCGATACTACTGATGTGTTTATATCTGATTCGTCGCCGCTACCAGTACTAACGGAGAACTCAGCAAGAATTTCAGGGTCCATCTCCAAATCTGGCAACACATCTCCATCATGAATACCCACGAAAAGATCGTCGAAATCAATGCTCTCCAGCAAGTTCCCGTCGGAGAAGTCAGGGAACTCTTGGTTGCCAATAACACTGAAGCTCTCCATCTGTCCTTGGTCCTCATCTTTGTTGGTGGCGGTGCTTCTCAAGGGTGACACAGCTAGCATTAATTCCAAAAACTAACACCCCAAAAAAATCTAAAACAGATGCCAACCTTAGGCTAGGCTATCTACCTATATATCTATATAGATATATATGTATAGATGTATCAACTACTATAGTTTGATACACTATATGGTGCAACTACGGTAATATATATGTGCTGCACGTAATATAGAGGTATAGTAATTAAGGTGTAAGAAGAAGTTATATGCTGGCCGGTCGGGGTTTGATCCAATAGTTGTTCCGGTGGGACTTTAGTTGGAGATGGTACAGAGAAGGGGACAATGGGTTGTTTGATGTGCTAATGTGGTTTTGTTGCCCCTTTTCTTTTGCAGTGTGAGTGTGGAGAGATTGGATCTCAACCACAACTTTGTGTTGAGATCTCTCTCAAATTTTGTTTGTTTTTATGTAAGTGTTTGTTTGGGCATGATGTATATAATTGTTTCGAGCAAATATAATTTTTTTTTTGTTGGGGTTTGTGGATGGCCTTTTTTTGAAGATATGAAAATCTTTGAAAAGAGCTCGTGATGAGCTTTATTTATTTGATGTTATAATAATATGTGAGAGAGGAAGGAGAGGAGAAAAGAGGGAGGAAACAAAAGGGTTCCAAATCCAATTGGGGTTTGCTGTAGATTAGTCATGTATATCTGTTTTCTTTTTTTCTATGTCTGTTCACCTTTCATGCATATCTGTTGTACAGTGAAAAAGAAAGTGATGGGATCATGTCATTAAAGCAATTGGCCTTTGTTTCTTCTCACGTGACAGATAGTGGCATTTTTTTTGTTCATATATAACAACTGAACTTCAAAAACTCTAATAATTGAACCCTAGCTTTTGGTTCAAATCAGAGAGCCATTGGTTTGATCAATACTAGTATTAGTTAGTCTCTACCTAATCCATTTTCTTTCATTTTCCTGTTTAACACTTTGTGCATTCAATTCAACCTCCGGAGTTGCGGGGAAGAAAATTAATTGGCCTGCCTATATATATTTTGCAGTAACAGAACAAAACTTGAAGAGAACTATGCAGTAGACTACTAGATATGGGAGTTGCTAATTCTAATTTATGAAAAATGTTGAGACAAAATAACGAGGGGGGACATAAAAGCAATCGCTGCAGATACAAGCAGGACGATGAAGTGTTAAGGCCTGCACACTAAAATGTATGTCATAACTCATCTCACATATATGTCAGCATATCATGTCATGAAATTGTTCAGACAATGCAACATTCTTTCTTTATTTTCTTCTGAATAATTTTTAGCAAACGCAGTACACATGGAGCAGGAACAATTGGCGAAAGAAGCTGGAAATGAAGAGACAAAGCACCGCGCGCGGAACTAGCGCCACAAGATGTCCCAACCCACACGAAGAAGAGACAGAACACAGAGGTCAACATCCAGAACTTGACAGCATACAGTAATTATAAAAAATCTACAAATCCCAGGTTTGATGAGTTGGTTGGGGTTGTTTTAGTTTAATCAAGACATCTGGAGTCTCCTAACTATTATGGTTCCCATCATGGTTTAATCCAGCCGATTAAGTTAGACCTGACCCGTTAATGTCCCTTAAAATAGATTGGTTAGCAGGAAAACATATTAGCAAATTAAGATTGCAGCAAGGAACTTGTAGAACCACCAGAAACCAGCAATGGCATTTGTACGCATAGTTCATCCTAAGAGTAATCAGCAAAGCAGACGAAACACTGAAGTCATCACCTTTTTAATAGGGATAAGGATTAGTTCAATTGTAGATAGGTTTCTCATCTCTATCTTGTATGATAACACTCCTGTAACCACTCACTTATCTTTATCAGTTAACAGTAATATATACACACCATGGGTTGCTAAGTAGAGCATCCTGGTATTCAATCCTATCATGGTAGCGGAGCAGGTGCTCATTCTTTGAAGCTATCCCACA
>JAKUCV010002618.1:8767-24316 GCA_028386065.3 Turnera subulata | reverse complement strand
TTCTAGAAATACATTTCTCACGACCACGAAATAATCCCGAAAATTTTTACGAGGGCAGAAATTGGAAATTAAATTCCAAAAAATTCAAAAATTCCATAACAATTAATTAAAGAAAAATCGGGGCATTACAATAATTCTAGAGGCTTTGGACATTTTGTTTTTGTAGGGCTTAGTTTTAACGGCCAATTCCTCCCACACAACCTGCTCATTAAAATCAGTTGGAATGTACCTATGACCATGGTGACTAAAGCCAAAACTATCATTTAACGTAGGTAACGATAATGAGAAGTCACGGTTATTGAGCCTAAATTGTATATCACCCTCGTCATCAAAATATTCCTCTAGAGAATAATAAAAAGTGTTGAAGAATTCATAGGTCAACTCAATATAGGCAGGAAACCATAAAGATGCAATTTTACCAATCCAATATTAGACACCTACTCACTTCTTCCCGTTTACCCATGTGAAAAACAAAATCATCATTCAAGTACCGAGTTTGTATAATTTGACGTTTAATCAAGGCATGATATGCTTGTCTGAGTTTAGCATTGGGCAAACTAGGAGGAAATGCAGGACTTGGAGGTGGTGGTGACTTACTTTTGCTGGATGGAGAGCGGCGGGCATGTTTCTGGGCTGTTGGTGGACTAGGGAGCATGCTGGTTGCTTCCAGGCAGGTGGCACTCGGCCATGGCGGGCAGTGGCTTGGGTTGGTCACAATCAAGCTCCACAGTCTCCGGATCTTCAACGTGAGTGGTTGAGCCACGCTTACTTGAGCTCGGAAACTTTCGGGCTCGGGTTCTCGTGGAGACTGACGCACCAAGCTCCTGTGGAGATGAGGCTCTCAGGTTGCGAGGGCGAGGAGAGGTCCAGCGGGGGGTGGGCTTCGGGCGGTGGAGCGTGGCTACGGAGCCGGTGTTGGATTGTGCTCCGATTGTAGAGGACTGGGCAAGCGAGGGCAGGAAATCGCCTCACTGTGAAAGGGGGTTGGACTGAGGGTGGCGAAACGGCGACGGAAGAAGGGACTGAGGGCCTCGGGTTTTGGGTCACAGATGGAACGAAGGCCCTCCGGTCGCTCTCGCGTAGTGGGGAGGATCGGTGAGGAGACTGCCATGTGTGGCTGCTGGGAATGCTGCGGCGGGGCAAACTGTCGAGACGAGGTCGCCTCATGTCAGCGAATGAAGCTGGAAAGCGAGAAGGCAGATCGGGCGACAAGGGCAGTCAGACGAGGTGCAGTCTGTTGAGAGGACTGCATATTGCCGGCCTGTGGTGATGTAATCCTATTGGAGGAGGAGGCGGCACGGGCTGTGGGTTGAGGAGATGGGCGCCGTGATGAGGGAGCAGAATGGTGGATACGGTGGTTGGTTTTGGCTGGTGGAGGTGAAGAAGGCCGGTGAGAGGAGGTGGCGAGGCCATGGCCGTAGTTTGCAACCTTTGCTTTGGTCCTCTTGGGGTTCAAGAAAGAAGAGAGAAGAGAGGCTATGGTCATGGTGGTGTTTGGGTCTTTTGGGTTTTATTAGGTTTTTTGTTTTGTGTGTCGTTACTATCTCGCTAAACCCGATTAGGAGATATTCAAGGATTTTTAATAGGGGGTTGTTTAAAGAAAAGGTAGGGATTTGATTGAGTTTGGGTTAATCGGGTTTGTTAATTAAAGATATCGGATAGGATAGGGATTTGAAAATGATAATCAAATTGGTATCCGTGTAAATATCTCACATTTCTCTCTTTCTTTATTATTTTTTTTTCCACTTCCTTAACAGTTTGTTTCGATAGATGGGAAATGAAAGGGAAGGGAGGGGAAGGGAGGAGAATGGAGGGAAATTTTTAATTTAACCTTGTTTGGGAAAGAAAGTTAATGGAGGGGAAGGGGAATTTTTTAACTTTCATTCCCCTCAATTCCCCTTAAAATGTCTCCCCGCCGATTTAGTGGGGAATGGAGGGGAAGAAAATTTTAGAACTAGATGATGACTTGAAATTTCATGATTAGCCTCTGATATTTTTTTAAAAAAATTTATAAATAAGGATATCTATATAATTTGAAAATATTACCTATCATTCCCCTCCCTTCCCTTTAATGAATATATCCAAACAAGTTAAAGTTAAAATTGTCTCCTCCCCACCATTCCCATCCCTTCCCTTCTCATCTATTCTCCTCACTTCCCTTTCTCTCTATATTTCCAAACAAACTGTAAGTGTGTGTGGCTCAGAAGTAATCTGAAGGTCGCCATCAACTTGTCTTGTCCACAGTTTCTATGGGTGGATGAAGATAATACTATATGTACTTTTGCACTCAATCCACCGATCTCATCCCCCACGTGACTTTTAGTTCCCATATACATAAAATATATATACTCCAAGCAGAGCATATATATTTTTATATACTTTGTAGTGTCTGCTCCTCCTTAGTTTTTTTTTTGTGAAAACTTTGTAGTGTATTATATATATTATGCAGTGTTATCAAACCCGGACAGTCAAACTTGGTTAAGCGTGACCCGGTTGGGTCTTCAGATTAATGATTTTTTTTGTTAATTTCCGGTTGAATCGCGGTTTGACTAGAATTTATACGGGAAAACCGTGATCCGAAGGCCCGACCGGTTCAACCTCTGATCCAATTTTAATAACACTGATATTATGTACTTAAAGTAAAATACACACACATATATATACACACACACATATATATATATATTACATGGTTGTGAATTAATACACTGTGCAAGTGAATCCTGTCTAGGAGACTGGGTTTTAAGTGAACCTTTGTTCCTCCAGTCTTTCCTGGGGATTTATCTTGGAGTGATAATTCTGTCTTAGGAGATCGTCTAGGCCATCTTTCCTGGGAATTATCGAATCAGTTCAATTCACTACTTGTACGGGCACTATTCACCGCAAGGATTTTTCTAGATCGAGGAGCTAGTCAGTCTTTGATCCAAATGGAGGTGAGGATAAACAAGATGATCACCCTTGATGGCACAAATTACCACTTATGGAGAAACAAGATGAAGGATCTCCTATTCGTGACGAAGAGGCATTTACCTGTGTTCAGTACGGTAAAGCCTGAAGATAAGTCAGACGAGGAGTGGGAGTTTGAACACATCCAAGTCTGCGACTATATATGACAATTTGTTGAGAATAATGTTTACAACCACGTTTCTGGCATTGAGCATGCTAGAACGTTGTGGGAGAAGCTCGAAGAATTATATGCCTCAAAGACAGGGAACAACAAGCTATTTTACTTGACGAAGTTGATGCAAGTAAAATACTAGGAAGGCAAAATGATTGCAGATCACCTTAATGAGATGCAAGGGATCGTGGACCAACTGTCTAGCATGGGCATAAAATTCGACGATGAGGTGCTTGCTCTTATGGTCTTGGCGACACTCCCAGATTCATGGGAAACCTTGAAGGTTTCAATCACAAACTCTGCACCTAACAGTGTCGTGAGTATGGCAACCGTCAAAAGTGGCATTCTGAATGAAGAGATGAGACGAAGAACACAAGTCTCGTCTTCTTCACAGTCAGAGGTTTTGGCTACAGTGACGAGGGGGAGAAGTCAAAACAAGGGTCAAAGCAACCGAGACAAGAGCAGAGGAAAGTCCAACAAATTTGCCAATGTTGAGTGCCATTACTGCAAGAAGAAGGGCCACATCAAGAGATTCTGCCGACAGTTCAAAAAGGACCAGAAGAAGAACAAAGGCAAAGATATAAAGAAAGAAGAAAGCAGTGATGATGAAGCGAATTCTCTCGGAGAGTTCAATGTAGTTTGTGATGATGATATCATCAACCTTACTATCCAGGAGACAAGCTGGGTAGTTGATAGTGGTGCTATTGTTCATGCTACACCACGAAGAGAACTCTTCTGTTCTTACACTCCTGGTAATTTTGGGACTGTAAGAATGGGAAATGATAAATTTTCAATGGTCGTCGGCAAAGGAGATGTTTGCCTAGAGACCATGAACGGGATGAAGCTGCTTTTGAAGGATGTCAGGCATATTCCAGATATGCGCCTGAATCTGATCTCTGTTGATAAGCTAGACGAGGAAGGTTTTTGTAATACCTTCTACAATGGTCAATGGAAGCTCACCAAAGGCTCGTTAGTAGTGGCACGAGGTACAAAGGTGTCAAAGTTGTACGTGACCCAGGCAAAGGTTCCTCAGCATGATGTAAATGTTGTGGAGAACGACAGCCAAGTTCAGCTGTGGCACAGACGCCTTGGACACATGGGTGAGAAGTCAATGGTGAAGCTGGTTAAGAAGAATGTTCTGTCAGGATTGAATCAAATCCAGCTAAAGAAGTGCAGTCACTGTCTAGCTAGTAAGCAAAATAGAGTTTCTTTCAAGAGCTTTCCTCCTTCCAAAAAGAAAGATGTGTCAGAACTGGTACACTCAGATCTGTGCGGGCCTTTCAACAAGTCCCTTGGTGGTGCCTAGTATTTTATGACCTTCATTGATGATCACTCACGGAAAACCTGGGCTTACACATTGAAGTCTAAAGATCAAGTGTTGTCAGTCTTCAAGCAGTTTCTAACTATGGTGGAAAGGGAAACAAGAAAGAAGCTAAAGTGCATCCGGACAGATAATGGCGGTGAATATATAGGTCCATTTGATGCTTACTGCAAAGAGCATGGTATTCGGCATCAGTTTACTCCACCCAAAACTCCACAGTTGAATGGCTTAGCTGAGAGGATGAACAGAACTTTGATTGAGAGAACAAGATGCTTACTCTCTCACTCGAAGTTACCACAGGTCTTTTGGGGTGAAGCACAACTCACAGCGGCTTATGTACTGAACCATTCACCTTGTGTCCCTCTTCAGTACGAGGCTCCAAAGAAGGTGTGGTCAGGAAGGGACATGTCCTATGATCACCTACGAGTGTTTGGGTGTAAAGTTCATGTTCACATCCCTAAGGATGAAAGAAGCAAACTAGATGTCATGACAAGGCAGTGTGTATTCATCGGTTATGGCCAAGACATGTTTGGCTATAGGTTTTATGATCCAGTAGAGAAGAATCTTATCAGGAGTCGAGATGTTGTCTTTATGGAGGATCAGACCATAGAAGACATTGACAAAGCAGAGAAGCCTAGTAATGATCTAGAGGAGTTTCAGTTACCTCCAATAGAGACGCCGAGACAAGTTGGAGATGATGTTCAGGATATTCATCCTGAAATTCCAGATGATCCTGCTGAAGATAAGCCAACAGATGCTATTGAAGATGATGACAATGATGATGCAGCTAATGATGATGCAGCTAATGATGATTCAGCTACTGATGACCTTCCTCCGCCGTCAAGTAATTCACCTTATCGCACAAGGTCCGGAAGAGCCGTGCAACCCTCTACTAGGTACTCTCCAAACGAGTATTCATTACTCACTAATGGGGGAGAGCTAGAAAGCTATGATGAAGCTGTTAGTGATGAGCATAAGGAGAAGTGGATTCAAGTCATGCAAGAAGAGATGAAATCCTTGCATGAGAACAAGACATTTGAGCTGGTGAAGCTGCCTAAAGGCAAGAGAGCTTTGAAAAACAAGTGGGTGTTCAGGATCAAGCATGAAGAGCACAGTCCACTTCCAAGATTCAAAGCAAGATTAGTTGTCAAAGGTTTCAGTCAAAGGAAAGGGATTGACTTTGATGAAATCTTCTCACCAGTGGTGAAAATGACCTCAATCCGCACAGTGCTGGGATTAGCTGCGAGTCTTAACCTGGAGGTTGAGCAGATGGATGTCAAAACAGCCTTCCTACATGGTGATTTGGAAGAAGAAATATACATGGAGCAGCCAGAGGGTTTCCAGCGGAAAGGAAAAGAGGATTACGTTTGTAGATTGAGAAAGAGCCTTTACGGCTTAAAACAAGCCCCAAGACAGTGGTATAAGAAGTTTGAGTCTGTGATGGGGCAACAGGGATACAAGAAGACTACTTCAGACCACTGTGTGTTCGTTCAGAAATTTTCTGACGATGACTTCATCATCCTATTGCTCTATGTGGATGATATGCTGATTGTTGGCCGGAATGTTTCCAGAATCAACAGCTTGAAAGCACAGCTAAGCAAGTTTTTCGCCATGAAAGACTTGGGGCCAGCAAAACAAATTCTCGGGATGAGAATTGTTCGAGATCGACAAGCCAAGAAGATATGGCTGTCCCAAGAGAAGTACATAGAGAAGGTACTTCAACGATTCAACATGGATAAAGCTAAAGCAGTCAGTTGTCCTCTTGCTAACTACTTTAGACTAAGTCCTGAGCAGAGTCCATCTACGGATGAGGAGAAGAAAGAGATGGAGCGGATTCCATATGCCTCAGCAGTGGGAAGCTTGATGTATGCCATGGTATGTACCCGACCAGACATTGCTCACGCAGTCGGAGTGGTGAGCCGATACCTTTCTAATCCTGGTAAAGAGCATTGGAATGCTGTCAAGTGGATTTTCAGGTATCTTCGAGGAACCTCCAAAATGTGTTTATGTTATGGAGAAGACAAACCGGTGCTGGTTGGATACACTGATGCAGATATGGCTGGTGATGTTAGTTCCAGAAAATCTACATCAGGATACCTGATTAATTTTTCAGGGGGAGCAGTGTCATGGCAATCAAGGCTACAGAAGTGTGTTGCTCTGTCAACTACAGAAGCTGAGTTTATTGCAGCAACGGAAGCATGTAAGGAGTTGTTGTGGATGAAGAAGTTCTTAACCGAACTTGGTTTTTCGCAAGACAGTTACCAATTGTTTTGTGATAGTCAGAGTGCTATCCATCTTGCGAAGAATGCCTCTTTTCATTCCAGATCGAAACACATAGATGTGAGATACAATTGGATCAGGGATGTACTGGAGAAGAAGATGTTGCAACTCGAGAAGATCCATACAGAGGAGAATGGATCTGACATGCTGACAAAGACACTTCCAAGAGGGAAGTTTGAATACTGCCGTGAAGCTGCCGGACTGGTGGATCCCCCCAACATGTAGTCGGAAGGGGGAGAATTGTTAGTGTGTGGTTCCTCCACTAATTGTGGGGGATCACCACTTGCATTAATGAAAACCAACCCCACTAAGCTAATGGAGCACTAAGCTAGTGGAGCACTAAGTTTTTTCAGTTCAGTCCCTACAAGCTAGTTTTGTTGCAGATTAGTCCCTGTCAACATGCCTATAAATAGGCACCAATTCTTCTCTTCAAATCATCCCAACATTCATAACAAGTGTGAATAAGAGAGTGAAAGAGAGAGTGTGTGGGAGGGAAGAAAAATTGAGGAGAAAAATTCCCTTCTTAAATTAGGGAGTGACAAAATAGTGAGAAAAAATACCTTAGGGGTATTTTTGACAAACACTTGAGAAACACCTTGTGGGGCACTATTTTGGGTAGAACTCTAGGTTTGTTATACCCCTAAAATTTAGGGAAGTCTCTCTTGTAAGCCTACCATTTTTATAGTGGAAGTTTTTCCGGTGGGATCGGGATTGTGGACGTAGCCCGGTGTTTGGGTGAACCACGTTAAATACCGTGTGTCATTTATCTCTTTTTGTCCTCCACTTGTTTATTTCCTTGTGAGGTGTAATTGTTTCCGCAAGATAGTGCCACCGGGCCCAACAATTATTTACACTACGCTTAAATTGAATAAAAGAAGCCTACTAACAAATATGATTATTTTTTTAAGAATTTTAAACGATAATGTATAAAAAGAAATTATCAATTCGTAGCAAACAACCAACAAAAGATGTATGTTTTTAAGATAGTCAAAAAAGGAAGAAAAGACAGGAGTTCGAGCAAGAAGAAGACTCTCAGGATAAAAACTAAACTGAACAGGACTACTACTATAACTCTACAAGAGATCTAGTCCCCCAATGTACCAACTCTCTCAATTAATTTTACTTACTTAAAATGTATTAAAAATTTGTGGTAATTTACTTAACCTGGTAAATTAGGAATTCCAATGAAACATACATGAACTATATTACAACTCTCCTACTTAAACTTGCTTAAACTGTATTAAAAAATCCCAATAATTTTTCTCTCCTAATTTTTTTTTTATCTTTTTGGTTTTGATTGCTCACCGAATTGTTTTTTCATCTTTTAGGGATTGGAAGACTATAAAGATAAGGAAGCCAAAACGAATCGTAATTACATAAAATTATTTCCATCGTAAATTAAACTCAAAAGGAGTTTAAACAAAGGGTGAGAATCTCATAATGAAGTCTACCAATAGCAAATACTTAAGAATCCTCATAAATTTTCTATCTTAATTTTATTCTTTTTTCTACTAATTTTTATTGCCAAACTATTTTGCTTTTGGTTCCTCAACGAATGTTTTTGTCTCTTGTTTTCTAATATTTTTTTTTCTTTAGAATTTTAACAACGATAAACAATCCATGTTATTCACATAGCTAAAATGAGAGAAGAAATGTAATAGGAAATTAAGTAACTTAGGAAAGAAAAAAAATAACTCAAATACCCAAAGGCTTGTACGAATGATTCAACAACGATAGAATTAGACAAAAAAACTTTTTCTCGCAAATACAGTTTTAACAGAATACAATATTTCAACCTAGAAGCCAAACTGCAAAGCCATAGACTACAAATTCTGATCTTCATTACATTTCTGAAATACATAAAAAAAATATTTATTCAGTAAAAAAACTAAATAAATTCACATTCTTCCTTTATTAATATTTAAGAAAAAAATACCTCTAGATTCATGTCTCATGGTCCCAGGTCCAAGAAGTAATGGTAAAACCTGGTGGTGTACTTGATGATACTGGCTTATTATATCTATGAGAATGATAAAAATGAAAACAGTATAGCATTAGAAAGTATATTAAGAAAGAAAAATGATGGCAGATTAGATAAGAAAAAAATTACCACACTGTGTCTGCATGCTTGCCAAGAAAATATGTATATTTGAACTTACTGAAGTATGATTCTCCTACACCATGTGAAAAGATAAATATAAGATAAGATAAATATGTGTAAATTATAGAAAAAATATAACAATATATTAGAATTACTGAAGGCTCTTTCTCCGACTCTCCTAGGGAAAACAAAGTTTTACTAGTAATATAAAGATGGAAATAAATAAAACATCACATGTGCAGATATAATTGATTAAATTAGTGAAAAATTAACATACCAATATACGGATTAAAGCGTTTTTTGGTCCCTGTGTAAGGCCTGAAAGTTGGAATTCATCCTCGTGTAGGATTTTGGCTTTTTTTCATCCCTGCGTCCAACCCTTTTGGTCTCTCCGGCCAGAACCCCCCGGAAATCGCTGACATGGCACATTTTCCGGCACCACGTCGGCTTCGTGGGTCCCAAAGGTATCAGTCCAACTAAAAACCCAAACCCGCTCGACCCGAACCGTTCGCCCACCCAATTGACCCATCAAATGAATATGTAATATTATTTTTCAGACACTTAAATTCTTGGAATTGTTTAATTTTTTTCACTTTGTTTAATTTTTTAATTTCTTTGAATATCAAACTTTAAATTTTTAATTATTTTTTATTTTCTGTTTATTTTTAAATTCAAGGCAGGCTGTTAATTACTCGTTGTTATGTACCAATTATTAAATTTTTTAAAAATTACTCGTTTAGAATAGAAAAAAGGTACAGATTTTTTAAAATCACAACACTAACAAATCCTCACCCCTCGACCAATCCCATATTAGGCATGTAATAATCCTTTTTCTTAATTAACAGAAAAAGCAATTACACATTACTTGAGTTTCTTTTCGATTAATTTGTTGCCATTAATCGCTTTAAGCATGCATAATCTGGTTGTCTAGTTGCTAATTAATCTTTAGATCTGGAAACTGAATCACAAATCTCATGGCTTTTGTTTGATTATCATACATACAAGCAGTTAACAGAATGCACAACGGCAACTGCTCCACTGGACAAGGCGACGACTACATTATCATCGCCGCCGCTGCCGTCATGGCATGCTTTGACGACCTCCTCAACGACGCCAGCTTCTCCTCCTCCTCTGCGGTCTTCGAACGTCCATAAACGGACTCCGGCTTCCTCATGCAGCACCCGGACCTAATAAACCACATCGGATGTGCCTCGTGCACCTCCGTGAAACCACCAGGGAAGCAGAGCTGCTCCGCCGGGAGAACGCAAGCCTCCGGTTCTTAAACCGTGAGCTGACCAACCGCCTCATCATCCTCATGAAGAAGCATTGCGAGGAGTACCACATCATCACGGCGCTGCCAAACGGTTCGATCTCGCAAGGAGAACGACGCCGGCGAGCACGGCGAGAGTCCGACGAGCTTGATGATGCGGCCACGGAGAGCAACAGCGTCTGGAGGGATTTTTTCTTTTTTTTTTGTTGAAGAGATAATGCTTGTGGTGTTTTACGAGAAGGAGGTGAAAAATTTTAAAGGATAATGATTAATTTTTTTATTTCAAAAATATGCAAAAATAGAAAATTATGGAAACAGTAAATTCTGGAAACTAGTAATTTTTAAAAAATTTAATAATTGGTACATAACAACGACTAATCTGAAACGCCCCGATCCGTGTTTACCGTTATTCACAGTAAACACGTGGGACCACATACTATTGCAATAACCACAGCGGTAAATATCACATCCAGCAGATTAAAAGTACATAATACATCAACCGTACTTGTCCCGGTACGGGAACATTATTACTACAAGCATCAATCCATAGAGTTATAAACAGCAAGCAGCGGAAGTCTTAATACAACACAACAATAGATAATGATATGGACATAATGCAACGCAAGATGGATCCGGATCTGGCAGAGGGTGCGCCACAGCTTGCCTCGAACGTACCTGAGCTACGCACAATCAATCTACGCGACCAGGTCGCGCAGGCGAGGGGTGAGTCCGAAGTGCTCACCGGGTAAAATCCATAAGCAAGTATACATATACATTAACCGTAAATAAAACCAAGTCACATCAACAGCAAAAATCTGAAGTTTACACGAACTCTAAATAACACATGCTTTGTGATTCTAGACACGCTACACCAATTTTATTATCAGGGCCCCTATCACTAGTTAAATGATGGCCGTCGCCTGGTAGTCAAGCTAGCTAGCCCGTGGACCCCGCCCTGGTACCTCCACGTATAACTGGCACAGACAGGGAGCAGACCCCAAGCACACTCTCCCCCAGCACCATAAAAATAAGACTACCATCTGGCTAAACCAACACTTAATTGTGACTTACTAGATGTCTAAGTGAGACCAGTTTTATTATTCCTAGTTACTCAATTCCTATTATCCTCCACTTTCTCATTATCCCGAGCAGGCTCACAGCCTCTCCGCTCGTCTGGATAATATAAACCACATGGCTTGGTACCCTCAATACTATATTCCCACAATTTCACAGTCAACAACAGCAACAGTAATATTCAACCAGTACCAGCATTTCTATCATTATCAATAACAACAACAGTAGCATCAACTCAACTTCGACGGCAACAAATTCCAATCAAAATTATCTCACAATAATTATTCACAGCAACAAAGAATTATCCAAGCATGTAACACGACAGCAACTTGGTACTACGGCAGTATATAAATAATTACTTATCCTCACCTTGGCCGATAAATTCCACAGGAAATTCGTCGATTGGCTCCGGGTCTACGTGCTCGTATACGTTATCAGCTCCTATACAAATAATACATATTCACATAAATGCACAAATAATGCTCATGTTATGATGTACTGTAATACAAATTCTATTACGTTATTCGTCCCGGTTATACCTTATTATCATCAATGTTCATCATTTATATCTAGGTGTCAAAATACTTTTCCCGGTATTATTCTGATATTTATACTTTGGTAAAAACCTTCCAGAAATTATTTTCACAATTATTCTTATTTTTCAAAAATAAAATCCGTAGGGTATAATTATATTTTTCCAAAATTATTTTTACCAAGTTAAATCCTTTTTCCCAAATTATTTCCTTATTTCAAATATTTCCAATTAGTTATTTCCCATACCTTTACTTCCAAAGTATTTCCTTAGTAAATATTTATAATTCCAAAATAATCTTATAAATCATTTTCAAAAAAAAAATATTTATATATTTTCCAGATTTATTTATTTATTTTTTTTTATATACGGGTCGGGCCTGTGAATAGAGCTGGATTGGGCCTTGCACAGTGCCAAACCCAGGGCCCAAGCTCAGGCCCATGTGCAGGCCCAAGCTACAAACCCATCACAAAATCCAACCCATAACCCATAAGCCCAAAGCCCAATCCACATGTAAACCCATAAGCCCATGCATGAAAATTGCCCACCACGTGAACAGTAACCCGCATGAACAGTGCACCCATGCAGGCTACTGTTCATCTTCCTCACAAACTTACCTGCGTGGATAGCGCGGCGGGACTTGGCTCGGCGACGGGCGTGGCAGGCGGCAGACACGGGGGCTGGCGTGACGAAGGGAGCGGCGGTGCTCGGCGAAGGCGTGAAGGTGGCAATGGTTTGGTGGGAGGTGATGGTTTCGTGTTGCAGGCGTGAAGTTGCAGGGGCGGCGATGATGGCTTCTGGTTGCGTGGGGAAGAGAAGAGGAAGGCGGCGGTGGTTGGTGCGGTGTCGTGGTGGGCTGGCGGTGGTGGTAGTGTGGAGGTGTTGGTGACTTGGTGAAGGTGGCAGTGACTCGGGTGGCTCGGGGTTAGCGTGAACGTGAGGTAGGAGAAGAGTTGTGAGGTGTTTTGTGTGGTGTCGGAGTTGTTCTCCATGCAGCAAATTTATAGGCGAGATGGACGCAGATCACGACATGCACACACAGGCATTTCTTCACGAGCTCACAGGAAGTCTTCACGGGCGGCGGCGAAGGGTCACGCGTGAGCTGTGCATGGCTTTTCACGTCATGCATGACGTGTGGTGCAACTCTGCGCAGTTGCACCGTGTACCATCCGTGTACCGTCCGGACCCGAAGAATCCCATATTGATCCGTAAAACCATAAGAAAAATCCCGGGCGTGGAACAAAGCTCGGTTTCGGATTCCGACGTATAATTTACCTTAAAATAATTTTCCAAGATCCTTTTACATGATAAATTACTGTACAAAGCGTTTTACAATCCGATAAAAATATAATTTTTACCCGGGCTGTTACAGTCTACCCTCCTTAAAAGAATTTTGTCCCCGAAATTCACTCCGGACCGGTGAAGAGATGCGGATACTGGGACCGCATATGCTCCTCGACTTCCCATGTTGACTCATTAGCAGAATGCTTACTCCACTTGACCTTGACCATAGGAATGGCACGGTTCCGCAACTGCCGAACTTCTCGAGCAAGAATCTGTTCCGGCACTTCTGTGTAGGTTAGATCCGCTGCCACCTCAACCTCCATTGGGGCCACAATATGACTAGGGTCTGATCGGTATCTCCTCAGCATGGAGACGTGGAACACATCATGAATGCGTGATAGCTCATCAGGCAAAAACAACCTGTAAGCTAGTGGTCCAATTCTCTCCACAATCTCATATGGCCCGATATACCTTGGACTCAGCTTTCCCCTCTTGCCGAACCTAATCACTCCTTTCCAAGGTGCAACTCTGAGGAAAACCTTCTCACCAACGTTATACTCCATCTCACGTCGGTGTCTGTCGGCATAGCTCTTCTGCCGATCCTGAGCAGCTCTCATGCACTGTCTCACCGTCTGGATCTTGTCTACCGTCTGCTGGACTAGCTCCGGTCCAACGATCAATCTCATACCTTCTTCGTCCCAACATACCGGACTTCTACACTTCCTTCCATAGAGAGCCTCAAAAGGTGGCATACCAATGCTGGAATGGTAGCCGTTGTTATATGCAAACTCTGCCAAGGGTAGATACTTATCCCAACTCCCACTGAAGTTAAGTTCACAAGCTCTGAGCATGTCCTCCAATGTCTGTATGGTCCTCTCAGACTGTCCGTCTGTCTGAGGATGAAAAGCAGTGCTAAAGCTCAACTTGGTTCCCAAAGCAGCTTGTAAACTCTTCCAGAATCGTGATGTGAACCTCGGATCCCTGTCTGAGACTATAGACTTTGGAATCCCATGTAGTCTCACGATCTCAGCAACATACTTACCCGCCAATGTGTCCATGGTATCAGTCTGGCAGATAGGAAGAAAATGAGCCGATTTTGTTAATCGGTCAACGATGACCCAAATAGCATCATGCTGCCTTCTAGTCATCGGTAATCCAATCACAAAATCCATGGTAATCATCTCCCACTTCCACTCCGGTATCGTCAACGATCTCATCTTGCCTGCTGGAGCCTGATGTTTGGCTTTCACCTGTTGGCAAGTAATGCATCTAGCAACGTACTCTGCTACATCCTTCTTCATGCGAGACCACCAGAAATGGCTCTTCAAATTCTGATACATTTTGGTGCTTCCAGGATGCATCGCATATGGCGTCATATGACCTTCCTCCAAGATCTGACTATGCAAATTACTGACATTGGGTACACATACCCGTTTCCCAATCATCAATGCTCCATCATCGGCTATACGGAACTTGTCTTCCTTCCCACTCCTTACTCATTAGCTTGACCAGGTCAGGATCTCCGTCTTGTAACTCCACTATCCATCCTCTTAGGTTAGATTTGACACTCATGTGTGCTAGCAAAGCTCCTGTACCATCCACTGTCAAATCAACTCCCAACTTCCTTAACTCGATAAGTGGAACCATCGGGTAACTAATGGAGGCATCATCCGGTTGTCTCCGACTCAAAGCATCAGCTACCACATTAGCCTTCCCTGGGTGATACTCGATAGTACAGTCATAATCATTAAGCAACTCAACCCAACATCTTTGTCGCAGGTTAAGCTCCTTCTGAGTCATGATGTACTTAAGGCTCTTGTGGTCGGTGAAGATTCGACACTTCTCTCCAAACAAATAGTGTCTCCAAATCTTCAAAGCCAAAATCACTGCTGCCACCTCAAGATCATGAGTCGGGTAGTTCTTCTCATGAGTCCTTAGCTGTCTAGAAGCATAAGCAGTCACTAATCCTTCTTGCATCAGCACAGCTCCTAAACCAAGTCCTGATGCGTCACAAAACAGCACATACTGTTAGAACCTATGTCTTCATGGTTCATTCATTACAGGTTTTGATAAATGACAAACCAAGATCATAACCAAGATGAAGCAAAAAGAAATCAAGCAAACAAGTACTTAACCAAAGTGATCAAAGAATTCAAGTGAAGATATGATCAAGAGTTGAAGTGCAAAGAAGAGCAAGAGAAGTTAGGACCCATTTGTATAGGGGGAATCATCTTTATGTTATAAACATTAGCATATACTTCTAGGTGTTTGTCATTATCAAAAAGGGGGAAATTGTTAGAACCTATGTCTTCATGGTTCATTCATTACAGGTTTTGATAAATGACAAACCAAGATCATAACCAAGATGAAGCAAAAAGAAATCAAGCAAACAAGTACTTAACCAAAGTGATCAAAGAATTCAAGTGAAGATATGATCAAGAGTTGAAGTGCAAAGAAGAGCAAGAGAAGTTAGGACCCATTTGTATAGGGGGAATCATCTTTATGTTATAAACATTAGCATATACTTCTAGGTGTTTGTCATTATCAAAAAGGGGGAAATTGTTAGAAC
>JAKUCV010002616.1:0-14625 GCA_028386065.3 Turnera subulata | reverse complement strand
ATTCCCTACCTGTTCAACAAATTCTTATGGGTCCAGAACCCCCGAGGGATGGAAACTTTGCTCTGGTGAGCAAAATCTTGTCCCTCCTCCATCAGTCTTGGACGGTTTGTATTTCTCATACTTACCGAGAGGCCAATAGCTGTGCGGATAAGTTGGCTAATTTTGGATGTAGTTTGAATTTTGCCAATATTAGATTTGAGAGTCCTCCGGCTTGCATTAAGGAGAACTTATGTTATGATTCTATGGGTATTGCCCAGGATAGACTTGTTAGAGAGTCTTTAGTCTAGTTTCTGCTTGGCCGTTTGGCCTGTTGTAATACCAAAAAAAAAAAATTAAGAACAAATAAAAAATATGATGGGGTCATGCACAATCTTACCAGCCGGTGGTCTTGAAAAGAAAAGTAGTACCTACTATCAAAAAAAAAAAAAAGAAAAGAAAAGTAGTATCGAGAAATCTAGAAAAGACAATAATATTATGGGTCTCCTCTTGTACCCAGATAAGAGCTGGCTACAATATAAGGAAAAGTTACTTTCAAGGCACCTCATTTGAGCTTATGTAATAATTTTTTAAGCTCTCAGCTCTTTAAGATGCTGTGCAAGCCCTTTCAATGCCTGCAAAAGCCAAAAAAGTAGAGGAAAAAAAAAAATGAATTAACCGAGATATTTAAAGTGTAAAGTAATTAACTTTTCCTTATTCACTTTGGACTGACCATCTTAGTGTCCTCCAGAGCAGCTTCCAATGCTTGAATTTTCTGTGAAACAGAGAATATGCAGCATCAATATTTTGCACACCAAATCACTAGGTTAGGTAGAACAATATGGAATGATCCATGAATAGAACATACAGCGGCAGTCTCTGCAATTGCAGCTTCCAATGCTTGAATTTTCCTTGCCTCTAGCTTCTCACCAGATTTTCTCTCCTGGCTTTCTAATTCTAGGCTTTTGAGGTTAGCACCCAAGGAACTTTTATTTTGTTCAATTCCCTGAAAATTTAAGAGCAGAAGAGGCAACAAAGAAGTTATAACGCAATAAAAGATTAGTGCATTTCCCGCAGTGTGAATGTTGCACTTGATTAAGAACTAACTCATGAATGATAAACCATGATACTTTAGTTATTAGTTCTCATCTTTCTGTTTTTAAAATTTTTTACTACCAAACTAAGATAATTAATGATTGGAAATTGAGACCATGCATTAGAGCTGCTTTCATAAACTAAGCAGACTTGAAAAGTATTGAAATTGCATTATACTCTGTCAAGTTTATTGAGCTAGATAGTAAATGAGAAATCAAATTATTATTATCAAACAAAAGGTGAGCAAGAATAATACATTGCTCACCATGGACTCATCTGAAACCACACCATTGATTGCTTCATTACCATTCACCTCTTCAGTTGCCCTAGCTGACTGCAAGGAACACAAAAAATTAGCCTTCCAGTGTATGACTAATTGCTGGTCAAAATGTAAAACCGAAACAATTACAGAAATCGCCTGACAGAAAATAACCTGAATCATGTCTATAATATCTGGGTTTTTCCATGGTCCTTTATCACTAAACAAGCAACCTCCATAATCAGAACATGTGCATTTGCCTCCTAGAAAACTTGGCAAGTTACTGTGAGATCAAACAGGGAAAATTAGCTGCATCTAGATTTTATAGAGACATTCATTATTATCACAAAGATATGTAAGACCTGCAAACTAGTAAATGCAGTACATATTTATGCATGTATCAGCATGGACATGTCACCTTGGATCAATAACTTCAACCAGGTTACTTAGGTAGTTGTATCCCAGTACCTGAAATGGAAAAGAAGAGAAATAATAGAAGTATATCTCTTTTTGGAGCAAATAAAGATGATCAAACACGTGAATGATGTTGATGGGAATTTTTTCTTTTTTTTTTTTGCTTACTTGGATCTTTGCTAATGTGCGTGCATCAAGAAAAGCCCTTAGTGCTTTCCATAACATCCTGAACCCAGATCCAGCATTGACTATAAAGAGCTGATTCAGAGTCTGAAAGTTTCAAATTGCCACGTTAAAAAGCTTCTTCCAAGCTATTCACTGTAAAGGGACATCATTGTTCTTTTGTCCTAAATAAGACTTTAGGTAATTTTATATATTGTGGATGCTTTTCTGATCAAGAAGCTTAATGCCTTCCAAAGTATGATAAAGAAGAGTGCTTCTGAAACAGAGCGAAGAGATGTGTCAAGTTAAAAAGATGGCTATATTTCACACTTTGTTGACCTATTAACTTCAAAAACTTTATGGTGGTAAGTTAGCTAGCTGAAAATATGTGCTCCTGTTACCTCTGGATAGTAGTTGCTGTCAATCTTCTGAATTTCCATGAAGAGACATCTCGCAGGCTTTGAGAAATTGGACATTCCCTAAGCAAAGGAAAGGCTAAAACTATTCAGTGCCTACCATAAAGAGGCTTCAAATCACTACGTAGAATAACAAATGAGAAGGCACAAACAAGTACATGGAAAAAGAGATAGATATTTGGATCCAAATAGAATTGTAGAGTTACCTGTGAGCATGGACTGAAAAGAACAAGCAAAAGACCTTAAACTAATCATGCACCAACTAGCATTTTTTTCTTGCTCAAAAAACATTGACATAATGCTTTATGGGAGAAACCAAATATGCTGCAAATTGTGGACCTTTTTTGGGTCAAAATTCTAGAATCCAGGTGATGCAAGCCATGAACTTTACAAATGCGGTATCAAGAACCTGAACCTACTCGAAAAACGATTTCCCGGCCGGCCTACAGCAGGCCGTATCTCTTGCCATGATGCAAAAGACTTCCTTCCAGATAAAATGCTATGAAATTGGAAAGAGTTTGATATTGGTCATGTAGTAATGCTCACCACTCCCTTCACATCCAAAATACTTGTGGTGGATGTAATATGCCTCTTGGTTGCAATGGAGCAAGCAGGGAATCTCAAATTCAATGTCTTCTCCTGCTCAGAGACATGATACTTGACAAATCTGTCAATTGTGGTAGCTTGAAGTAGTCCATTGAGATCAACCATCCCAATCCTCTCAATATATATTGGTCTACCATACCTATCCAGCCCATGGTATCCATGAGGATAACATTTCTTCACCTCTGCATATTCCTCAAACTTAAATTCCTGNTTTTTTTGTTTTTTTCATTCATTATTATTATTTTTATAATTTCTAATTAAATAATTTTTTTGTTACAGGCCAGTATTATCTTGTTGATTCTGGATATCCTTGTATGGCAGGATTTCTTCCCCCTTTTAAAGGTCAACGGTATCATTCACAAGAATTTAATAGCAGCAGACGACAACCCCGAAGTCGCGAAGAACTTTTTAACTACAGACATTCGTCATTGAGGATGGTAATCGAACGATGCTTTGGGGTCCTAAAAGCACGTTTCCCAATTTTAAAATTAATGCCAAATTATAAACCTACTAAACAACGTCTTATCGTAATTGCATGTTGTACAATTCATAATTATGTTCGTAAATGGACGCAATGTGATAAATTATTTGTAGAATGGGAAAGTATAAGCCCATTAGAGATGGAAACTACATCTAGAAGCTCAGATGAAGGAACGTCAAATGCTTCAAGTTCTCGACAGGAAGAGTTAGGCGAGCAAGGAGCAGCAGCAATGGCAGAATATCGTAATCATGTTGCAAATTTAATGTGGGCTAATCGATGATGTAAACTAATTTTATTGTAATTGTTATGATGCTACTGTAATATATAGAGAACATTATGTGAAAATTGTAATAATAAATAAAATTATGTGATATTAAATAATGTATATAATGTGTAAAAATATTTTGACTATACAACATAATTTATTAATATAAATATTGAATAATTTTTTTGTTATAATTGCATTATTAATAGATTATGTTATTGTGATTTTGTTGTAAAATTCTCATATATAAACGAGATTTTGTATTAAATTAATTTATTAATCTAATAAGTTCTTAATTTTTATTCTAAATTTTTGAAATCAGGAACAGTTTTTAAATTTATTTCTGCCAAACAAATTCTCTATTCTTAGTTCTTTAAGAACTGTTTTGAATACAAGGTATCCAAACGGATTTTTAATTCTCAGAACAGTTCTCTGTTCTCAATCTTCAGAACAGTTCTCTAAGAATTGAAAACACAGAACATTCCCAAACGCACCCTAAGTTACCCAAATTTGTCACTTGAAAAGCAATGCTAAAAGAAAAAAAAAAAGAAAAAATAAGTATTGTATTATTTATCAGCAAAACGAAAATTCATGTGAAATCACGAAACAACAAAAACATGTTTCCAAGGTGATTAAATTTAAAACAAAAAAAAAATGTTTCCAAGGTGATTAGAGGCCATTTCCAGCCTTATCCTGAAATGAATTTGAATGCCTCGTTTGGGCCTTTGAACAATTTTATAAATTTCCAAAGCCTGACAGGACAGCTTAGCAGCTCAAGGTTCGTGAAATGAACAAGGGATGGTGCATATACAAGTGCACCCTATCCATTAAAACCAAATCTTTGTTGGAGAAGATTTGTTTCTCTTGCCCATTTCTTGGTTTCTTTGGCATCCCCCTGTTTACTTCTGACTAGACAGCTTCGAAGGATACTGATGCCCAAAATTCTATCTTGTCCAAGTCCATCGGATACAAATGTATAGACAAAAAAACTTTTGAAATGATATCCATCTAAAACTTTCAGAACCAGAGCAAAACTACAAGAAGTCATGGAAGTCAAATTTCTGGGCCTTATCCAATCACAACTCAAGTACTGACAAAATTGATCAATGAAGCATCTAACCTAATTTTTCTTATAAAATTTTCAGCACCCATATTTTCCATTCACAAAATTTCTACACAAAACCTTAATTAAGGAGGTCAAATGTCAAAACACTTGATGACCATCCTTGATCCTTTTATTTTTATCATGCATATAATCATGAGTACATAATAACTTGGAATTAAATATGGGGCATGTCTCCCATAGTTAAAGCATTAGTACCAGGCATCCTTTTGTTTGTTAGTGGCAAGGAATTTTTAAAAACTTGATTGCTTGCGCTTCGTCCTTTTATCCTTGTTTCAGGCAAAAAGTTGGTCAATAATAGGAGGCACTAACTCTGAAAATCAAATCTTTCAATGGATGTGTATTGCCACACAAAGACAATTGATGTTATGGGCCAACTGATAGGGAAAAAAAGAGTCTGGAATTTCCCATTTCAATTCAAGACCTTCCTTTTCAGAGCTCTCCACCGTCCACGCACCCACACAACCAAAAAAAGAACTAATAATACTACAAAAGAAGAATTGATGGAAGGAAATGAAAAAAAGGGAACAAAATAATGGAACCAACCAAGTTTTGTGACCCAATCTCAATATCAACAACTACCGGCCTTTCTAGACATGGGATGCAATTTGTGGATCTTGTAAATTCAAGCATACCCATCATGCGCCTAAACGAAGAAAACAAGAATCAAAATAGAGGGTACTCCACTCAATATAATAGAGAGACTTTTTTGGCTAGTATTATGCTCAAGCCATAGTAGTTGATTCCAATAGTTGCTTTCTCCAAAGAAATATAGGAATCATCTTTTATGGCAAAAACCTGGACCATTACTCAGAAGTTTGTATTTTAGTAGAGGATTCCCTCCCTATATGTTGATTACACCAATGAATAAAATTTGACAATTCTCATGTCATGTCAATATATTATAAAGGAAAGCAACCAAAAGAAAAAAAATCAAAAACTATTCCCGGGTTTATTCAAAAGTGGATCCTTTACCACCATTTTCTTGAATACCCTCGTTTATATAATGCTTCACAATCACATCTTCATTTCTCACAAAAGTACATAATAGGAAAAAAAACTAATAAAAACCCAAAAATTGAAAAAGAAGTCACAGGTGGTCCAATTCCAATGGGGGGAATGCAGACAATATTCTCTCATTTTTTTTGCCTTTTGTCACCGATTTCTGACCAATGGGACATAAAAGAAGTGAAACGTGGAAGCTGAAGTATCTAGAGAACGCACACGAATGGAGACAGACACCCAAGGAGGAGCCAGCTGTGTCCAGTCTCCCAAAAAAACACACAGTTTTTAGCAGCCACCTTGGAAATTGAGTACACGTTTTACGTCATCTTTACTCCTACTATGCCAAAAACAAACTCTTTTTTAAAAAATTAAAAGAAAAAACCACAAAGATACAAAAGAGTTAATGGCGGCGTTCTTGGATCTTTCTGCCACGTTTAATTCCCGGACCCCATTTGCTCCCTGTCCAAATTTTCAAATTTTAGTAGAATTTTTATTCTACACCTTTTTTCCTTTTCTTTTTTACAACCATTTTTTTTCATTTTAATTAATATACTTCCTGGATATATGTTTTACCAACTAATGAGAGAGGAAGGGAAACACATAAGTTATATGTACACACAAAAAAAGGAAAATACATGATGATTGACCAAGTGATGATTACCCGTTTTAGGTCAGTATTAATAAATTGAAGTTCTGTGGGTTCTGTCAAGTACAAGAATATTATGATGTTGTGAATTTGAGTATTACTTTATTTTAGTATAAAGAAACAATGCATTGCTAGTATAAACTAATCAACTGAATAGCTTCTAATAATTGCCAATGCCTACACTTGAGTAGTTTGCTTTTCTAAACAAATGCCCAAATATTTTTTTTTTCAAATATGTCTCCTACCATATGTTCCTTTAAATAGGGAAAATGCTTTCCAACAAAAAAAAAAGGAATAAAAAAAGAACAAAAGGATATTATATATTACTCCCTCCGTTTCTTTTTAATTGTCGTTCTAGCAATTGGTATTTGTTTCAAATTAATTGACGCTTTGCTATATCCAATGCATGTCAGATTTCTTTTTCTTTATATACTCCCTATGGGTAGGACCGACTAAATAGGATAGTCTTTGATAGGTTAGCAAAGTTATCTTAAATAAATAATTAATGAAAGGATTAATTTAGTCTTTTTATCACAAATTTTTCTAGAATCAAAATTAATGAGTGGTTTCTTAATCAAGTGCCACAACCTTAAACATCAATTAATTTGAAATGGAGGGAGTACCATGGATGCGTTGCTTTCTGCTGCAATCTCATTGGTTTTAGCATTGCATTATAAATTATGAAATGAAACTAGAGGTGGCAAAATGGGTTGGGTACCCAATGGGTTACCCATTTAACCCATAGATAAATGGGTAATGGGTATAAATGGGTCAATACAATTTTATATGGGTCTAATTGGATAATTTATCCATTTAACCCATAAAATAGTGGGTTTATATGGGTTGGGTAATGGATATCCATGAACCCATATATTAGTAATCTAATTCAATTATCCACGTGGGCCAACATGGGCCCAACCTATTTGGGCCTAATTGGGCCCATCCCGGACCAACCAATATGGGCCCGATTTTACTCGGGTTGGCCTATTTGGGCCCGCCCCGCCCCATATGGGCCTAATTGGGCCAGATGTGGGCCTGTATGGGCCCAATGTGGGCCTAGTTGGGCCCAACATAGTCCAAACCATACAGACCTAGTTTGGCTCATATGGGCCAATTTAAACCAGACCGAGCACATCTCGTTCGCGCCTAGTTAGGCTCGTATTGGCTATGCCGGGTTAATAACTAGGTCGGATTAATATTCATAAAGTTAAAAAATTTAAGATACAAATTTTAAAAATATATATTAAGTCTTAATATTATATGAGTAAATAGGTACACCCACATTAAATGAGTCTAAATGGATAAATGGATAACCCATATTAAATGGGTTTAAATGGATTTGGGTATCCATTTAAAATTTTTCATGGGTCATAAATAGATAAATGGATATAAATGGGTATGACCCATTATGACCCAACCCATGAGTACCCATGGACACCTATTTTGCCACCCAAAATGAAACAAACAAAACAACGCAGATGGTCCACTAAAAGAGAGACTGAGATTAATTAGGTAGGACCAGATTAAGAAAAGAACAAGGACTTAACAGCAGAAAAAAGCCAATCTGGTAGCATTTAGCAGCAGTAAGTATGCGTGCAGTCCACATTTCCAACCTCACAGCTTGACAGCTGGTTCGCATTGGATGACCGAGTTGACCCGGCCCACCACCCGGTTCCTAATTTGGTATACCCAATAATTTTCTTAGCTTTATTTATTGTAAATCAGATTATGCAAAAATATTACCAGCTGTGATATTTTTTTTTTTTTTGATCATAAAAGACGTACTTCATTAATAAAACTTAAGTAGTACAAGCATCATTCAAGAGCAAGTTACAAAGCTGAATAGGTGGTGCGAGTTGCCAATGTGGAGGACATTGTCGTCGTAGAGAGGCTTTGGCAACCCAGTCTGCTGCCTGGTTTGAATTTCTTGGAATCTTGTGGATATTGAAGCCTTCACTAGAGTGGAATTGAGGCTTGATCGAATTGATGATTGATCGTATCTCCCATGGGGTACGAGATGAAGTAAGAGAGTCAGCTACAATGGAGGAATCTGTCTCAATAACGGCTACTGGGTAGCCTCTTGCCTTGGCAAGGAGGACAGCTTCCTTAACCGCCAATGCTTCAGCAATCAAAGGCGAGGAGCATCCAACACGGGAGCTTATACCATCAATCACAATTCCATCTGAATTCCTACATATCACGCCAAGTCCAGCCATCTTGTTTGTCAAATCTAGAGCTGCATCGCAATTCAGCTTACAGGTTCCAGGAGGCGGCTTCTTCCAAAGTAGACAGGGAGCCTCTGCAGAAGGAGGAGCAACTATGATGCTCTCGGCAAAAGGCAAAGTGCCATGTGGCCCTTCCAACCAGGAGTTCACCGCGCCATGTATGGTATTCTTTGGTTCTGGGATGATTGATCGGAACACCAATTCATTTCTAGCTTTCCAGATATACCAGCATATATGTGCGAACAGATTAAGTGTAGAATCTTTATCGACAAGGTTCAGAGATAAGGACCACGCTCTCCACCATCTAGCAACATCATGAAAACCTGTTTTATCAATACGAATGGAGAGGGGAGAAGCAAACCAAGTTGATCTCGCATGCTCACAAAAGAGTAATAAATGTTCCACAGTTTCTGTCTCTTGCAAGCATATTTGACAAAGGCCATTTGAAAGCAAACCCCTATTGCAGAGATTTGCTGCAGTGGGAAGGGCATTAAGTATAGCTTTCCACATGAAGTTTTGAATTTTAGGGGGCAGTTTCAGCTTCCAGTAACTTTTCCAGAAAGAGTTATCTATAGAATCAGAGCTACTGGGATGGTCAGGTGTGCGGGCACTAGTCATTAGCTTATAAGCAACTTGGTATCCAGACTTGACTGAGTAGATACCATCAGAATTATAGTGCCAAATCCTAATATCCTGAACATCAGGTGCAATAGGTATGGATCTCACCGCTTCTACCTCTTCTTCGTTTAACAACTCCATCAACTTTGGGACATTCCATCTTCCATTTGTCAACATCAGAGACGACACAGAACGTACTGGATGTATGAGTGGGGCCGGGGAGCGTATTACAAAAGGTTCTTGTGGAAGCCACTTATCTCCCTATACCATGACCGACCTGCCGTTGCCCACCGACCATCTCAGTCCTAAGTTTAGAATGTCCCTCCCATGCAGGATGCTTGACCATAACCAAGAGGCCCTGCTACCTTGAGTGGCATGTAGGAAATCATCATGGGGATAATATTTACCTTTGAGGATGCGAACCCACAGTGCATTAGGATTTTCCAATAGTCTCCAACACTGTCTTGCCAGCAGAGCAGAGTTAAAAATCTCTAAATCCTTGAAACCCAGACCGCCTTGCTCCTTCGGTCTACACATGATCTCCCAACGTAACCAGTGAATTTTCCTACCTTCCACGTCCTGTGACCAGTAGAAATTTGCCACCAAGCTCTGCAAATCTTGACAAAAGGTTTTTGGGAATCGAAACAATGACATGGCATAAGTGGGAATTGCGTTCAGAACAGCCTTTATCATTACTTCCCTCCCAGCAGCAGATAATAAGCTCTGTCTCCAGGTTTCAACCTTTTGCTGTAGTCTCTCCCGAATGAATTTGAGGGCCTGTGTTTTTGAGCGACCCCAAGTCGTTGGGAGACCTAGGTATGCTTCAGAGCCACCTGCTTCCCTCATTCCCAACAATATAGTAATATCAATCCTTCTCTGGGGTGGGGTGTTTGCACTGAAAAAGATGGAGGATTTGCGTTTGTTTATTGCCTGACCGGAAGCATTGGTAAATATGTCAATAATAGCACCAATATTTGCTGCTTCCTCAATTGTTGCTGAACCAAACATCAAGGTGTCATCTGCGTAAAAAATATGGGTTAGTGGAGGGCAGAATCTATTCAATTTAAAACCATGGATAAGACCGGAAGCAGTTGCTCTTTCCATCATCTTTGATAAGGTATCAAGAGCAAGAATGTAGAGATAGGGGGATAAGGGGTCACCCTGCCGGAGACCCCTTGTAGGGAAGAACCGCTCTGTTGGTGTTCCATTCACAAGAGCCTGATAAGAAACTGTTTCCACACACTGCATGATAAGCTTGACCCACCTACTACAAAAACCCATAGCACTTAAGACCTTCTCGAGAAACCGCCATTCCAACCGGTCATATGCCTTAGCAACATCGAGTTTCAACATCATCCCGGTTTTGGTGCCCTTCTTGCACAACTTGAGGGAATGAAGAGCTTCATGTGCGACAATTATGTTGTCTTGGATGCACCGATTTGGCACAAAAGCTGCTTGCTCCTTGGACACAAATAGAGGTAGCCAAGTTTTGAAACGGTTGACGCAAACCTTGGCTATCACCTTATATAGGAAATTGCATAGCCCAATAGGCCTATATTCAGAGAGGGACTCTGGGTTTTTCACTTTTGGGATCAATGTTATAAAGGTGTTGTTAACCTCTTTGAGTATATAGCCTGTATCGAAAAAGGCCTTCACAACATCGATCACCTCCTTCTTGACAACCCCCCAAAATTTTTGGTAGAATAGGCCTGAAAAGCCATCCGGCCCAGGAGCTTTTAGGGCTCCCATACTGAAAACGGCACGTTTGACTTCCTCCTCTGTTACAGCACTTAGAAGGGCCTCATTCATCTCATTTGAAACCACACTAGGGATAAGATTCAAGATATCAAGAGAATCAGTGGGATTTGAAGATGTGTACAGTGTGCTGAAATAATCCACTACCTGTTCTCTAATATGCCATTCGTCATCAATAAGAAGACCGTTCTCTGTTTTTAACATTCTCAGTTGATTTCTTTGTCTTCGATGTATGGTAGAAGCATGAAAGAATTTTGAATTTTTATCCCCATATGCCAACCATTTGATTCTGGATCTTTGGTGCCAAAACATCTCCTCCCTCTTCCACAAGGTTTCAAGCAGATTGATGATCTTCAATTCATGTGCTCTGACCTCCTCAGTGTATGGTAATTCATGAATCCGGTTTAGTTCATCATTGAGCTCCTGTATTCTCTTTTTGGAGTTCCCGAAAACATTTCGTCTCCAATGGCATATTTGCTTCTTGACACCCTTCAACTTCATCACCATACGATGTTGTCTGGAACCAGAACATTCGGATTGCCAACCTTGCTGGATTATGTTGGCACATTCGCTTTCCTCTGCCCAGCAGGATTCAAAACGAAATATATGACTCTTCCTTCTCACTTGTGGCTGCAATTGTAATATTAGAGGCCTGTGATCAGACCCCACTAATGATTCATGCAGCACCAAAGCTTGTGGCCAGTTAATTCTCCATTGTATACTTGCTACTGCTCGATCAATTCGACATTGGATATTTGCATCATCACATCTTCTATTTGTCCAAGTATACGGGTTCCCTTTGAACCCTAAGTCCATCAAACAATTCTCATCAAGGAATTCCTGGAAGTCTCTAGCTTGAGATAATCTAAAGCTAAGTCCGCCAATTTTGTCAGACTCCTCTGTGATCGAATTGAAATCGCCGACCACTAACCACTGTTTATTTTTTCCAGGATTCAAGGAGCCAACCTTTCCCCAGAACTCATGCCTCAATTGCGCATTGGCTGGAGCATAAACAAAAGTCAAGAACCACGGTTCCGAGTCCTCCTGCCAGGTTCTGACATGAATGAAGTTTTTGCACTTGGACAGGATATCAATATGCCACTCTTCCCTCCACCATAGAGATAGTCCACCACTACGACCATACCTCTCCACATACACAGCATTCTGCAGTCTAAGTTTCCGCCTTATCTGCTCTAGGCGTCTTTTAGACTGTTTACACTCCATAACAAAAATTATGGAGGGGCGATGTGTCTGATTGTGCTCCGATAGAGCACTCACTGTCAAGGGTTGCCCAATCCCCTGACAGTTCCATACCAGGAGATTCATTGTTGGCTCCGTGGCTGTAAGTCAGCCACGGCAGCCTCAGTTCCAATTGACAGTGCAACATCCCCCTGGGTTTCTTCCTCAGCATAAACGTCTGCATTCTTGATATTAACTTCATTTGTATCTGGGTGCGTAACAGGTGCTAACTTAGATGGGCTATCAGAATGTGATTGAGATCCTTCAGCGAGGCCCGTATTCATGGGTGAGCTGCGAGCCCTAGTCTTCCATCTTCTTTGTATGATAGTAGATTGGTTCAGTGAAAGGGCCAGGGCCTCCTGGAATTGGCCCAAGTCAACTTGAGTGGCTTGGGTCAGCCCACTTTGTGGAGTTGTAAGGAATATTCCAGGGTGAGGAGTATCACGTCTTAGCTTTTTCAAAGCTGGTCCACCACTCACATCTGTCTTTCTCTTCCTAGGTGTTTCAAAACCCTCACCTGGTACCTCGACAATCATTACTGGGTCTGTCGATTTGTTTAATGTGGAAGGTGCGCTACACAATGCAGTGTTAGCAGGGTCACTTACAGCATGCTTCTGCACCGTCTCGTGCTGCAAGGTATGTGAACTCCCACCCTCCGCATGGGTATCTTCCTGTCTGGGTTGTTGTCCACGTGGAACCCAAATCTGGTTTGGTTTGTTGGCAGCTGGCTTTTGCTCCTTGGGCTTAACGCTAGTAGTGGCTGTAGAAGATTCCGGCCTATCTCCGACACTTTCGCGGTCGTGTAAGTACAGCCGGTTCAAGGGAATGGTGGCTTTCAGCCAAGGACCAAAGCCCATCTCCGGAACCTCATAGGTAGGGAGCTTGTCTTCTTCGCCTTTGAACCAACACTTAGTGATAGAGTGACCAAGCCTCCCACAGAAATAACAGAGTTCAGGGAGATCTTCATATTTGAAACAAATCCATGGTTTCCATGAGTTGGAAATAATATTTGTGAATCCAGTTACTAAGGGTTTCTCTACCCAGAATTCTACTTTAACTCGTAGGTATCTTGGTGAATTATACACATTCTCCTTAGTAACTTCAAATTCAAGCAGGCCCGCAAAGAGATTGCCAACTTTTTCTGCATTTCTAGCATTTAGTTGATTAAGAGGAAGGCCATGTACCTGAATCCAGATGCTAGATTTTGAGAGATCAATCTGTTCGCTAGTCAGATGAGGGGGCCAGTCTTTGACAACAAGGTGAGCATTTGCAAAAAACCATGGAGTGCTAGATAATACCCACTGCAGATCCGACTCCAATTCAAAGGTGAAGAAGAACACATTAAAGCCTTTTTGAAGGATCTTTAACTTTCCTCTGCACTGCCAAAGCTTCTTCATATGATTCTGCATAAAGGTGAGGCTATAAGGGCGGGCAGACACCATTCTACCAAGGAGGACAGTTCTGGAGAGACGGATGCCTAAAGCACAATTGGACTCTGAGGTCTCATCACCCTCCCTCGGTTCTTCATGGTCAGTCTCAAGGACCATAGAGATCAATTCGGCCATAATTAAAAAGTCAGGGTAAAAGTAAAAACCCGACAAGAAAAGCACAGACAAGCAAGTAAGGGATCCAAGGATTGCTTTGTTGAAACAAGTACATAAAAGCTCTAAACCCAGCTATAATCTTATCAACTCAATCTGGAAACCTTCCCATGCATCTTATGAATCCTCCAACTCCGAATCAATCACCCCTAAGGGTATTGCGGGAGAAACAAGAATCATAGCAAGGTTAGAGACCAGAATGAGGATTAGATTACTTTTTTTCTGCAGCTGTTTTTTGGTTTAGGCATCATTAGACTCCAATCAGCTGTTCCAATCAGTAGTACAACACAAGCACGTTTCATCATTAATGCCCCCCCGGGGAACAAGAGGATCGATAATTCTTACAATGTTAATAAGGTCATCAGAATCTTACTTAACCAAGACAAAAAGAAAAAACATTTGGTAGGACCAATTTGTGACATCAACTTCACACATTCATTTCTGTCAAAACCAAAAAATAAAATCACAAATTAGTCTTTTGAAATTAATTTTAATGCACAAACCTGGAAATCATGCGTGAGCCATACTAGAATGCATGACTGCTTCATCAACCAAGGGATGAAATTGAAAACCAGACTTGATTCTACTCTTTACTCTTTCCCTGCATCAGAAGGATTGTCCTGCCTGTGCTATGATGGGACTAAACTCAAGTAAATGCATCCATCAGGCGTGGATAGAAAGCAAGGAAAAATATTCTACCCTGAAAAGGGCAAGAAAAATTGGAATCTATGCATTTACT